>PVIW01006210.1:0-91541 GCA_004026585.1 Noctilio leporinus | reverse complement strand
TTTTTTTTTTTTTTTTAAGATTTTATTTCATTATTTTTAGAAAGAGGGGAAGGGAGAGAGGCAGAGAGGGAGAGAGACATCAATGTATGGTTGCCTTTCACCTGCCTCCAGCCACAGACCTGACTGGAGACCTGGTTTGCAACCTGGTTATGTGCCCTGGCTGGGGAATCGAACCTGCGACCTTTGGGTTCGCAGGCCAGCGCCTACCCACTGTGCTACCAGCCAGGGCCCGTGTTGTATTTTAATGTCCATAGTTTTGATCTTCTTTTTCTTAAATCCCTTTAATATTTCATATAATGATGGCTTGTTGATGATAAACTCCTTTAGCTTTACCATGTCTAGGAAGCACTTTATCTGCCCTGCTATTCTAAATGATGGCTTTGCTGGATAGGGTAATCTTGGTTGTAGGTCCTTGCTTTTCATCACTTTGAATACTTCTTGCCAGTCTGTTCTGGCCTGCAAAGTTTCTTTTGAGAAACTAACTGACAGTCTTATAGGAACCCCCTTGTAGGTACCCCTCTTTTTTTCTCTCAAAGCTTTTAAGTTCTCTCTTAATCTTTATAAACTTTGGCATTTTAATTATGATGTGTCTTGGGGTGGTCCTCTTTGGGTCTAGCTTGTTTGGGGCTGTCTATGCTTCCTGGATTTGTATGTTCACTTCCTTTGCCAAATAAGGGAAGTTTTTCTTAATTATTTTTTCACTTTAAATTTCCAATTTCTTGCTCTTCTTCTTCACCTTCTGGCACCCCTATGATTCAGATGTTGGTATATTTAAAGTTGTCCCAGAGGTTCCTAAGCCTCTCCTCAGATTTTTTAATTCTTGTTTCTTCATTCTGTACTGATTGACTGTTTATTTCTTCCTTATGTTCCAAATCCTTGATTTGAACCCTGGCTTCCTTCCCTTTCCCTTTGGTTTAATGTGGACTTTTCCTTGGTTCACTTAGAATAGCCTTCATTCCTTCCCGCCTGCATTTGTTATACTTAAGCATATCTGTGTCAAGTCTGTGAGCATCTTTATCACCAGTGTTTTGAACTCTGTGTCTGTTAGGTTGGTTATCTCCTCATCACTTAGTTCTCCCACTGGAACCTTGATCTGCTCCCTCTTTTGGACCATACTTTTCTGTATCTTCAACTTGGCAGCCTCCTGTGTTTGCCTCTGTGTTTTAGGTAGAGTTGTCGCACCTGTTGCATTGTAAAGGGCAGAGCCTTAAGTATTTGTCAGTGAGGAGCATTGGGTTTCACCACATTGTAGCACTATGTGGGGTCACATATGGGGTCAGAGATGAAACAGTGCTGCTTGCTCAGCACTTGCCCTTTTTTCAGGCATTTCTCCCACATCCTGTATTGTATTGGCATCCCTCTAGCAGTTGCTGTGGTTATGGTTCCCAGAGTGGGTGGGTTTGCAGATGTTCTAGGATTATGGGGCCTCTAAACAAAAGGACTCATCTGAGAGGCTGTCGGTTTGTTCCTCTGCCCAAATCCCGCTGGTTTTCACAGTCAGAAGCAATGAGGCTTTATTTTCCCTGACACTGAAACTGTGAGCTGCTCTAGGGGTGCTCTGGGGCTGGGATCACTCCCCAGGTGTCCCTCCAACTTTCATAATGTGTAGCTGTGCTTTCTGTCGGCCAGTCATAGCGACTGCCTTGCTACTGCCTAGCTGCTGCTGCCACTGTCACTGTCACCACCACTGCTGCCACACTGCATCCTCTCCACCCTGGCTCTGCCCCTCCTACCTGTCTGCATGAGTATTGCTTCCTTATATCTTCATTTGTTGGACTTCCATGCAGTTCGATTTTGTGGTAGTTCTGGTTGTGTTTGGTATTGAGGTAGATGCAGTCCTTCTTATGGTTGTAGAAGGAGACAAAGCCAGTCTACCTATGCCTCCATCTTGGCCGGAAGTCAACAATCACACTATAAAATGTGATTGTTAATATTTCTTTTATGGAAGATCAGTCTTGTTTAGGCAAAAGTGCCTGGGGCCCATGAAAGTCATCATGTGGCCCTACACAAGACCACAGCTTTTCTCTCGAGACTGAACACGACCAATTCCATCCCAGCACTGTCTGTCTGGTCCTGTGATTTCAGAGAGGCATGGGCCTTTCCCCTGGAGACCAGGACCTTGGGTCACAGAAAGATTGTGAGGGCAGGCTGGAAGGTGTCTGCTCTTCCCCAGTTCATTGAGAGAGAGAGAGAGAGAGTCTGAGAGAGCCTGAGAGAGTCTGAGAGAGACTGAGAGAGACTGAGAGACTGATCTGCTAAGGAAAAAAAGAAATTCACGTGGAGCATTCCATCTGTATTTCCAGGAAATAATTGGACCTCATGGAGAAGTAGCAAAAGTC
The DNA here is from genome assembly GCA_004026585.1 of Noctilio leporinus. Lineage (NCBI taxonomy): Eukaryota > Metazoa > Chordata > Mammalia > Chiroptera > Noctilionidae > Noctilio > Noctilio leporinus. Next base: position 89,202 of record PVIW01006210.1, on the reverse strand, counting down.
TGTTCTGTTAAGTAATAAGAAAAGAAAGATTTGTTGTAAAGCAAAAAGTGACCCAAGATGAGGTAACTCTTTAGAATCCAGGAAACTAAATCTTATCTTTTATGTAATCTTGGCACATTTGGTTTCATAATAAAACATATATTTAACTGCATAGCATATCACTATGAATCTTGAAATTAATTTCTTAACCTTCAACCAAAAGAATTTAACATTATTCTGTTATATGTGTCATGTGTGATTTGAACATTTTTTGTTGTAATTTCCCTTTTTAAAATGCAGAATACTCTAAACTTGAAAGGTAATTGAATGTAGCATGATGGAAATGTGAATGTTTTGCTGCTTTCGTGATCCAAAATACAGGGCTGGTGGACATTTCAAATAGGAATTAAAGTGAGAGTGGTATATATCTTTCTTTTTAAGTTGTATTTTATTGATTACGCTATTACAATGGTCACAACTTTTTGCTCTCTGTCCCCCTCCACCCAGCACTCTCGACTCCCTCAGGCAATCCCCCACCATTGTTCATGTCCAGAGGTCATGCATGCAAGTTCCTTGGCTACTCCATTTCCTATACTGCACTTTTACATCCCCAAGGCTATTCTGTAATTACCTGTTTATACTTCTTAATCCCCTTACCTCTTCATCCATCCCACCATACCCACCTCCCATCCAAATGCTCTCTGTATCCATGATTCTGTCTTTGTTTTTCCTGTTTGCTTAGTTTGTTTTTTAGATTCAATTGTGGATAGATTTGTCTGGGTTTTTTTTGGTTTTTGTTTGTTTGTTTTTTGCCATTTTATTATTCGTAGTTTTGATCTTTTTCTTAAATAAGTTCCTTTAACATTTCATATAACAATGGTTTGGTGATAATGAATTCTTTAGTTTTTTTTTTTTTTTTTTTTTTCTTGTCTGGAAAGTTTTTTATCAGCTCTTTGATTTTAAATGATATCTTTGCTGGGTCGAGCAATCTTGGCCCACGTCCCTGCTTCTCATGACTTTGAATATTTCTTGCCAATTCCTTCTAGCCTGAAAAGTTTCTTTTGAGAAATCAGCTGACAGTCTTATGGGGATGCTTTTCTCTTGCTGTTTTTAAGATTTTCTCTTTATCTTTAACTTCTGGCATTTTAATTATAATGTGTCTTGGAGGAGCTTCTTGGTATCCATCTGATTTGGGACTCTCTGTGCTTCTTGAACTTGCATGTCAATTTCCTTTACCAAATTAAGGAAGTTTTCTTTCATTTTAAAAAAAAATAGATTGGTAATTTCTTGCTCTTTCTCTTCTCCTTCTGGCACCCCTATGATACAAATGTTGGATCGCTTGAAGTTGTCCCAGGAGACTGCTTACATTCTTTTCTTTTTTTTGGATTCTTTTTCCTTCTTGTTGTTCTCATTGGTTGTTTTTGCTTCCTTATGTTCCATATCATTGATTTGATTCTTGGCTTCATCCCTTCTTATGTTGTTTCCCTGTAAATTGTTCTTTACCTCTATTACGTATCCTTCCATTCTGACTGGATCTTTTTTTTTTTTTTTTTTTTTTTTTTTTTTTTTTTTTTTTTTTTTTTTTTTTTTTTTTTTTTTTTTTTTTTTTTTTTTTTTTTTTTTTTTTTTTTTTTTTTTTTTTTTTTTTTTTTTTTTTTTAAGATTTTGTTTATTATTTTTAGAGAGAAGGGCAGGGAGGGAGGAAGAAAGGGAGAGAAACATCAATGTATGGCTGCTTTTACCTGCCTCCAGCTAGGGACCTGGCTGGAGAACTGGCTTGCAACCTGGTTGTATGCCCTGACTGGGAATCAAACCAGTGACCTTGGGTTCACAGGCCGGTACCAACCCATTGAGTTACACCAGCCAGGGCTGGATCTTTTTTATGCTGCTGAAGTCCTCACTAAGTTTCTTGATCATCCTTATAACCAGTATTTTGAACTCTGCATCTGATAGATTGCTTATCTTCATTTCATTTAGCTCCTTTTCCTGGAGTTTTGCTCTGTTCTTTCATTTGGGCATGTTCCTTTATCTTCTCATTTTGGCAGCCTCCCTGTATTTGTTTCTATGATTCGGTAGAGCTGCTTTGACTCCATGTCTTGGTAGTATAGCCTGATGTAGCAGGTGTTCTGTAGGGTCCAGTGGCATATCCTCCCCTATGACCCAAGTGTGCACTCTTTTTGTGGGCTAAGTCCACCCTCCTCTTGTAGTTGAGACTTGGTTGCTGTTGGCAGATCAGTGGGAGGGATTTACTCAGATCAGTCAGCTGTAAGGATTGGCTGTGACCACTTTCCACCAACTCTGCCCTCCATGGAGGATCAGCTGTGCAGGGGCATGGTGGTCATGCTTCTATGTAGTCTGTACCTGTCCACTCATTGTGCTGACCCTGTGGTTTCCAGGGTGGTGCAGGCCAAGGTCAGCCCCAACCTGTGTTTTGCCCAGGGCACTCCACCCTACTGAGCTATAAAGCAATCTGAGATGCTGCTCCTTGTGCTGGGCTTGGAGATTCCTAGGAGGAGCCAAATTGTGAATCTAGGTTAGCTGCTGCCAGTGCTGGGCCTGGGGCTCACTGAGGCCGTTGCTTATTTGATAGGACTTAAGAAGCTGTGAAGCAGGAGTCCAGACCCACTATTCCTATGGAAAAGCAGCTTGGGTGGGTCCTTAAATTGGGTGGGGCAGATTCTTTGGGGGTCTCCAAGGTGGTTCAGTGTTAGCCAGGTTGATGGAGTCTCAGACATGGCACCAGGTTGCTGGCTCTGTCGGGGGAGGGTTTAGAAAAGGGACAATGGTTTCTGCTGGTCTTGATGCCAGATACTTCAGTTTCTCCCTGGATACCACTGGTATCTTTGTTGGAGCTCAGAGGAAGTAAATCTGAGTAGGTGAGTCCATGTGCAGGTTCTTTAAGAGGAACTGCTTGGGGTTCCAGAAGTTTCTTCCACCAACTCAATCCCACTGGTTTTTGTAGCCAGAAGTTGTGGAAACTTATCTTCCTAGCCCTGGAACTCCTGTGCTAGGTGGCCTGGTGTGGGGCTGGGACTCCTCACTCCCAAGATATCCCTCCTGAATTTTTATCCACTATATGTGGATGTGGGACCGGCCCATCCCGTATCTGTGCTTCTCCTACCAGTCTGTATGAGTGTGTTTTATTTAAGTGTTGTTTTCAGACTTCGATTAAATTTCTGACAGTTTTGAGTGATGCTTGTTCTATATTTTAGTTGTAATTTTGATGTGGTTGTGCAAAGAGGAGAGCCCTGCCTGCCCATGCCACCATCTTGACTCGAAGTTATATGTCTGTCTTTAAAGGTACTAACCTCATGATTTTAGAATGACTTAAGAGAATTTTTATAAAGAAGCATTGGGGTCTTATGCATTAAAAACACTTAAAAGTATTGTGGAAGTCATTTGCAGAGTGAGGTGTGAGTTGAGGAGTAAGCCTGTAAGGTGGACACCACCAGTGCATTTGGGGACCTGCTCTGTACTCATGGATGGGCCACCAAAACCCTCAGAGCCTAGCTGTGAGGCAGGTGAAGTGCTATTCCTCTAGGCCAGTCCGTAGCCCCAGGAGCCACAAACATGTGAGTGTCAAGAAGGCCCATTTGCAGAGCCATTGGCCTGTCCACCTGCGCTGCCGCTGCTACTGTGAGTGACTGTGAGCCGGGAGTCCATCTGGTGCTCCTCGCTAGCTGCCAAGAGACTTGGATCTAAGTTTTGTGTTCATAGCAGCTTCCCCCAGTCATCGTTTCCTGTGGTCTTAAATTCTTCCCCTTCACTCACTTCCTCGGCTTTTTCTTGCCTCTTCCTCTTGGTGTGGTGGTTTGTACTTCTTACTGTAAGCTTCCACAAAATAGTCAATATTATGGGGTAGGTTTCCTGAGACCCTAATTCTACTAGCTGGGGCCGGTGCTGAAAGAACCCTGCCTTGAGCCCCCTTGCCCCGGCCAGACTGGTTCCTTGCCCGTATCTTAGAGAGCAAGTGCTTTTGTGTGTTTTGTATCTAAAAGTACAGAAGATCTAAGACAGAGGAGTACTTCCATATTATTAAAGATTCTTTTGATTGCAAGTGATAAGAACCCAATCAAATCAGCTGAAAGAAAAAAGGATGAAGGTGGTGACAATCTATTGGTTCCTGTAATTGGAAAGTACAGGGTTCTAGGCTTCAGGTGTGGCTGTCATCAGGAATCTATCTCCAAGCTCTACCTTCTTCTATGTTAGCATCATTCTCAGTCAGGTGCATCCATGTGCAAAGAGGATAATCACAAGCAGCTCCAGGCTTATATAAGATTCCAAAGGTAGAAAGAGCTCTTGAAACTCCTGCGAAACTCCTGCAAAACTCCAAGAGGGACTCTGAATGGACCAACTAGGTTCATAAGCTTGTTTCTGAACTAATCATCATGCCAGAGGATAAAATACTCTGATTAGCCAAGCCTGGGTCTCTAGGCACATCCATACTGCAGGCTTAGCCATGGACCCAACAGGACTGTTACGTAGTGGTGGCGAGTGGTTGTCCAAAGGAACTGTAAGTCCCAATGGCCTGTCATCCTAGGAAATTTTTTAGGTCGGCCCTAGGGGCGGCAGAAATCTTTACTTGGGTTTCTCCAAAGCAGACCCTGAGGTGAAGATGTGGGTGCAGAGAGTTTATTTGGGAAGTGACCCCAGGAAATGTGGAGGAAGAGTGGGAAAGTCAGATAAAAGTGGGGGTGTACCAACAAGGGGAGTGCTGAGGAGCAGGTGACCACTGAGGGCAGCTGGGATTCCATCCTGCCTGGGACCCTCTGACAGACTATGTAGGACACTCTCAGAACTGTCCACCTAAGGGGTATTTATTCACCTGCTTCTGCCTGTCACTAGTTTAGGGTCATTCCTGAGACAATAAGCCCTCAGAATGTTGAGCCTTCTCCCCCTCAGAAAGTAAGTGTTTGAGAAAGGAAGCCACCACATACACAGGAACTGCCTAACCAAAGCCACAGGTGACCTTTGGCACTGGACCAGGGGGTACAGGTGAGGGGTTGACAGCATCTGCCACAGCAAGGTCAAATCAAGGCAGAGGGATGTGCCACTGACTGGGCACTAAGATGTACTTCTGATGCTAACTGCTCAGAGCAAGCATCAGATGCCATTGTCCCAGCAGAGAACCCCGCTGCAAATGCCAGCTGTAAGTTCAGGGGGGCCCCTAGGCCACCCTCACTTCTGACCAGCTGGCTGCAAAGTCAGGGTTCCCACAATCCCCTAAGGTTTGATAATTTACTCCAGCCATTCACGGATCTCAGGGAAGTGCTATACTTAGGATTATGGTATCATTTTAAAGGATACAAAGGAAGAGACCCCTTGGTCTGGAAGGGTCTCAGATGCAGAGCTTTTGTGCCCACTCCCACCCATCCCAGGGGATCAGGGCGCATCACTCTCTGGGCATATCAATGTGCTCATTAACTAGGTAGCTCATTTGAGCCTGGTGTCTAGAGTTTTCACTGGGGGTTCATTATGTAGGCCTGATTGAATCATTGACCATAGTTGAACTCGTTCTCTCACTACCCTCTTTCCCCAACACACACCCAATCCTGGAGCTCAGGCTGGCTCAAAGCCCTAACGTCTAATTACATGGTAGACCTTTCTGGTGCCCAGTCCCCATCCTGAGTCATCTCACTCCTTAGCAGGAACTCGGCTGTCATCTGAGAGGCTCACAAGCAGCAAAGACACTCTCACTACTCAGGAACCAGGGAAAAGGTCAGTGAAATTCTCTCTTACACAGCTAGGGGTCTGGACGGGCAGACAGGAGGAGCTCATGTGCCTGTAGCTTGTATTTTGTTCAGCAAACTGCAGCCCAGCACTTAAGGGAGGAAGGAGCCTAGGCAGCCTTCTCTGATTTGGGACACATGCCTTAAGGGTTTGCAAGAGGGCTGGGCCTGCTCGGCCTTGGGTGGGAGTCCTGGCAGGTTATGACCACCCCAGGCCTGTCCCTCGCCAGCTCCCTGTTGCAGCCCCTCCTCTGCTCCTAAGCTAACCTGGCTGGGGCAGCTCTCATCCCTAGACCCCAGTGTGCAAGGAGTGCTGCAGCCCTTTCATGTCAGGAGAGGCACTTAATTTTCATTTTATGTTTTCATTCTTCTGGCCTAGTAGCAGATTTACCTTCAGAATTTCAGGGGGCTGTGCAACAATTGTCTTATGCAATGTCAGAGAAAGGTGGGGTGAGCTTTAGTCTTATTACTATCTTTAATACAGATCCCAGTCCCTGATCTGAAACTCTTGGGGCTAGAAGTGCTCCAGAATTCAGAACATTTTAGAGTTCAGGAGGTGATGTACTTAATACACGGATTAGCCGTTACATATCATCCTACAGGTGCTGGAGTGGCCCCCTGAAGTGAGCACATATATATTTCTGTGGGGAAACCATGGGTATTCATTTGAGGGGGCTAAAGGGGGACAGATAAAGGCAAACAGTAGCTTCACACCCATTCAGGGCAGGCTTTGTTGCTAAATAAGTTCAGACCAAGTCTGATTTTGTGGCCAAAATGAGTGAAGAAGCTTTCACATTTCAGATTTAAAACTGCAGATAAGAAATTCAGGCCTCAGTAGCTCCCATTTATTGAGCACCTACTATGTACGAGGCACCATTCTAAACACGTCATCTCTGCAAACCCCTGTGAGAAAACTGGGGCACAGAGCTGCTAAGTGGCAGTCCTGGCTTCAACCCCCATGTGTTTGACTATGACATGGGACCATGTATGTTGCAGCTGAGCCCTGCCCACAGGGTGCCTTCTGGTCCCCAGAGCTCTTTGCTGCTCGGGCCTGATGGAAGAATGGAGCTGGTAACTTCAGCACCTGTGGACTTGCTACTCCAGATCAGAGGTCTCAAGCCTGATGCCCATAGGGACCATATAGGGGACATAAGAGAGGAAAGCCAGCCAGATGTCATATAACCGTGAACGTGAGGACAGTGGCAAACTTGGGGGTGCATGTTGCCGTGGGGAAATGTGCATGGCATTCAAAAAAAAAAAAGCTCAAATCTGGGTTTTTAGGGAAATTTCCTGATTTTTAATTAAAAAGGGTTTTAAACAGCTTTATTGAGATATAATCTACGTATTACAAAGTTCACCCATTTCAAGTGCATAATCTATGGTTTTTATCCGTCACCATAATGTAATTTTAAAACATTTTCATTATCCCCAAAAGAAACCCTATACCCACCGGCAGTCACCCCGTCTTTTTCACCAACATCCCCAGTCCTAGACAACTGCTGATCTACTTTCTGTGCCCACGGTTTTGCCTGTCCTGAACTTCTGTGTCAATGGAACTGTTCAGCATATAGTCTCATGACTTGCTTCTCTCACTCAGCATGATGTTTTCAAGGATCATTCATGCTGTAGCACACATCAGGGCCGTGTCCCTTGTAATTGCTGAGTCACGTTCCGTAGCACAGACAGGCCGCATGTGTTTCTCCATGCATCAGCTGGTGGACATGGGTGTTGTTTCCACTAGCGTGAGTGGTGCTGCTATAATCATTCCAGCATTTGTGTACAAGTACTTGTGCAGACATGTGTTTCCCTAGGTGTGACATTGTTGGTTGACATGGAAATCCTATGTTTAACTTTTTATTCAGGATGCTTTAAACCATTGTACCAGCCTACAGAGCATCACTGCAGACCCTCACCTCCCTTTCTGCCCCAGCCAAAGAAGCAAACAAACAAAAAATCCAACTTTTTTTTTTTTTTTTTTTTCTGTCCTGAGAGCTAGGAGACAGCTCACTTTCTCTGCCTCACTCCCTGAGGCCTCTGACCTAATCTCATAAACTAGGCTCCTGAAGATGAAAACCGGAAGATTTCACAGAGGATTTTGCTTTCCCTTTCCTGTAAAGAATCTGGGACAAAGATGGCCAGAGCCTCTTACCCACTGAATGAAGGGAAAGGGGAGGGGGGAAATACAGAGAGAAAAACATGAATTAACATCATAAACTATTATTCAGACACACTATTTGCCTATTGATTAATTTGCCTACTCACAAGTAGCCTTGTGGGGGGAAGAAGGAAATAATTTTCCTTCTACCCTTCTAAATTCTTCTGGCTGAACTAATCATCAAATTAGCATGAGACAGGTTAACAGGGGAAAATGACCACATTTATTATGTATGTACATATGAGGGCTCTGTAAGACAGGAGGGTGGCAGGGTGGTATGGGACTTCAGAGGGCTGAAAGGCAATTCACATGGGGATGAAAAGCAAATATTTGGTAAATAAATGTTTGCTGGGCCATCTTTAACAATGGAACACAGAGAGCACTTGGATCAAAGGGGCCTCCCTGGCCCCTCCGTGTCTAGCAGGCTAGTTCATCCTAGACTCCAGTTGTCTGTGGCAGCACCCTTCCCGGAGCTGGTCCTCTAGTAGTTCTTCCAGGCGGGGGTGGGGTGGGGTGGCAAAGGTTCTTTCTGAGTCTTTCATGTCTTAAAAATAGCCACTTAAAGTAATCAATATCCCTAAAAAATCATATTTTGGGGTGACAAACTTTTCCCACTCAACTTAAAGTCCAAATTCATCCAATGTACAGCTCTGCATGTAGTAAAGTTGCAGCCCCTTTCAACATTTACAAACACATAGAAGTCTTTTCTCAGCCTAATTTGACCATTTTATGGATTTTTTTTAGGGTCCATCTTTGTTGTTTCTGGTTGGTCTTTATCAAATGTTACATTTGTAGAATAGCATCCAAACTCTTTCCCATGACCACAGAATGCGATTCTTTGCCTTGCTCTTCAACTTCTTGTCCTACAGCTCAGCCCCCTCCTCGCTGGTCCCCTCACCCTTCAGCCTGTTCCTGCCCACGCCCTGGGTTCTCGCTGCTGGAGTGTGTTCCCCACACCCTCCTGGCTCATTCCTTACTCATTCTGGTCCCCACTCGATCTTACCTCCTGAGAGGGCTTCCCTTTTCCCCAGCCACTCTCTATTCCCTCCTGCTTTGTTTTCCTAATGGCACTTACTGCTTTGTGACTAGTGCTTAAAGTGCAGTGGGCACTCAATAAATATGTTTTTGTCAAATGGATAAAAGAACTTACATACTAATTTGTTGAGCTGTCTGCTGCCACTTCTCTCCCCACCAGACCAGATTTTATCATTTACCAGTCTTGGCGCAACATTTGGGGCCAGATCAGTTTTTGTCATGGGGCAGAGGGCCTGTCCTGGGCACTGTAGGATGTTTGGCAGCATCCTTGGCCTCTGTCCACCAGATGCCACCTGCACCCCTGTCTCAACTCCCAACACCAAAAATGTCTTCAGTCATTGCCAGATGTCCCTTGGGAGGCAGAATCATACCTGGTTGCGAACCATTGTCCTAGCCGTCAGGTCGGTGAGAGCAAGGACCAGCTCTTTCTTTTTCACGGCTGCACCCCAGGCCTGGCATGGGGCCTGGCCTTGAGTGACGCCCATCAAACACATGAGCGCACTGCAGAGGCACGCACAGGGGCCAGACACCACGGGGTTATTGGTGCTTGAGCTTGGGGTTTGCAAGTTGCCATGCAGAAAAACGTGGATTTTGGAACTGGGCAGACAGGATCCAAGCCCAGCTATGCGACACTTACACTGTGGCCTGGCAAGTTACTTACATTCTCTGTGTCCCTGTGTCGCCATCTGATAAAGCAGCACAGAGATGGGTTTGAGCAATGAAGTGAAATCAGCCACGTGACGAGCCATTGCAGCGAGTAGACGCGCAGCACTTGCTTGTTCAACAGGGCTGGGCTCTGAGGGGAACAGTGGCGCAGTGTGGGGATCCGGTGCAGGGTTCCATACCTAAGGGTAGGTGACCATGCACCCTGGTTTGTCTGAGACAGTCCCAGCACCCTTATTAACAGTGCCCCCTTTGCTCTCAGAAGCATCCTGGGTCAGGTGATAAGCTATCTGTCCACCCCGTTCATGGGCAGTTTGCTTGTGTGTTACCTCAAGAATCCACCCTCAGTTTTCCCTAAGAGCCCATATCCTCCCTCGCCTTGCTTAAGGTAGGAATTGCCCACAGCCATGCCAGTCCCCTCTGCTGTCAGCCCTTCAGATTGCCCCTTTTCTCCTGGACCTGGTGCTTGCTTCATTTCACCTCAGCTCCTCTCCACTTGCTGGAACCATGGGCCTTTCCTTTTTAAAATATTTTTTTGACTTTGAGTTTCTGGCTTTCACTTGGACTTTGTTTTCCTCGTGATTGCCGTGGGTGGGCAGCAGGGAGTGGAGGCCAGGCTGGGTTCAGACAGTTTGGGGGTGGGGGTGTAAGTGATCGATTCACCCTGGGGCTGAAAAACTTTGAGAAAGACTCAGCATCAGTCTGCAAGAGTGGGTGCCAGCAGGGAGACCCTGGCCACGGAGGAGCAGGGTGACAAGGACAGAGAGGCTGGAGGGCTTGCAGCACACATTCCTCATTTATCCCCGCTCCATCCTCCTCCCTTTTCCCCTCCCTTTCTCCCTCTACATGTCTGTGTCTCCCTCTGTTGCACTGGGTCTGTTCACCACCTTCTATCAGAGCAAAACAGTAGCAAAGCCACCAACACTTACAGGCCCTCACTGAGTACCAGACCCATAATCCAAGTCAATCCTATGATTAACTCTCCACAACTCCTTGGGCCCCTGGGGCCCTCCACTCTTGGATAAAGTCTGGAATATAATTGTGTGTGTTTGTGTTCTTAATGAATTACAATGGCAGATTCTGAGAATAGCACTACCTATCATGGGCTCATTCATTCATCAAGCAACGTATTGAGCTCTTATGCATAAGATGACGTTCTCGAGCGGGGGTCAGCAAACCTTTTCTGTAAAAGGGCCAGATAGCAAATAGATATTTTAGGTTTTGCAGGCCATGAGGTCTCAGTCACAGTTACTCAACTCTTCTGTTGAAAGTGGTCATAGACAATACGAAATTGATGGGCATGGTCATGTTCCAATGAAACTTTGTTTAAGTATGGTGGTTCCTCAAAAATTAAAAATAGAACTACCGTATGATCTAGCAATCCTACTTCTGCATATTCATCTGAAGGAAATGAAGTCACTATCTTGAAAAGATATCTATACCCACTATGTTTATTGCAACATTTTTTACAATAGCAAAACGTGGAAACAAACTAAGCATCCATTGGCAGATGAATGGATAAAGAAAACATGGTATAGGCATACAATGGAATGCTGTTCAGTCATAAAACAGAAGGAAATCTTGCCATTTGTGACAACATGGATGGACCTTTAGGGCATTATACAAGTAGTTTGTGATCTCACTTATATGTGGAATCTTAAAAAATACCCAACCAAACCCAATAGATACAGAGGACAGATTGGCAGTAGCCAGAGGTGAGGGGGTGGGGGGTGGGTGAGATGGGTAAAGGTGGTCAAAAGGTACAAACTTCCAGTTATAAAGTAAATAAGACCTAGGGATGTCATATACAGCCTGGCAAGTATAGTAAATATGCTTTATTGTATATTTGAAATTTACTATGAGAGTAGATCTTGAAAGTTCTCATCACAAAACGAAAATGTAACTGTGAGGTGGGGAGGTTACTAAACTGGCAGTGGTGGTCATTTTGCAACATATACAAATGTCAGATCATCATGGGAGTTCATATATATAAAATCACCAATCACCTAAAACTAATATAAGGCCATATGTTCATTATATCTTAATAAAACTGGGGGGAAACATTTGTTTACAAAAATAGTCTACTGGTTATATTTGACTGTGGGCCATAGTTTGTCAACTCCTGTTTTAGATCTGGGAGATACAGTGGTGGTCAAAGCACACAATACTCCTGTTCTCATGGGGTGTACAGTTTGGGGAGTGGGGAGGATGGAAAAATAATTAGATAAATGATGTGATAAAATAATTCCAGGTGGTAATAAACATTTTTTACAAAAACAAGGACTACAGAGACAAGGAAGGGGAGCAGATTAGACAAGAACCTAGTATAAAGGAACCATGGACATGGGCAACAGGTGGGATAGTCTTTGGGGGGAATGGGTGGGTGGGGAGGGGGACAGAGGGGAGCAAAAAGGGGATGGATGTAATACAACAACAATAAAATTTAAAAAAACAACAAGGACTAGAGAGTAATAGGAGAGGCTATTTTATTTTAGATATGGTAATCAGGGAAGACCTCTTAAAAAAGTGATGTTTTAGTAGAGACTTAGAGGAGGTGAGGAAGTCATGTGAATAGGTGGGGAAGAGCATTCCAGAGAGAGGGAACAGTGAGTGCAAAGGCCCTGGGGTAGGGTTGTGTCTGATATTTCCCGAGGAATGGAAACCATGCACCAGCAGTGAGATGAACAAGATGGAGAGTGGTAGAAGGTCAAGAGGGACTGGGAAGAGGAAGGAGTTGTGAAGGGTTTGTTCACCATTTTGAGGACATTAGCTTTGACCCTAGGAGATGGAGAGCCACTGGAGGATTCTGGTCAGAGAAGCATGATCTGACCTGTTCTTAAGGGATCATGGTGGCTGCCACTGTGAGAAGGGTGGAAGGTGGGAGACCAGTGCAGAGGCTGCCACAATGATCCGATGAGGGACATGAATGGCTTAGACCAGGGTGGCAGCAGTGGAGGTGGGAGAGGCAGTTGTTACATCTAGATACGTTTCACATGTAGAACTAACAGGATGTGCCAATGGATTAAATGTGGGAGAGGTAAAGATGGAGAGAGACTGAAAAAGGGGATTCACAGTTGATTCTCGGTTTCGCAGCCTGAGCTTCTGGCAGGATGGAGTCTCCTTATTCAGGTGGGCGACCTGGTTGGCAGAGTGCTTTAGGAGAGCAGGAGGTCAGCTCTGAGATACACTTACTTGACATGTTTGCTAGATGCTGCAGATGGAGAAATCGTATCCCCAGCTCCAGGGAACTCAGCCTTTAACTGGAGAAATATCTAGGACACAGCTTAGAGTCAACAGGATGTGCTGCAGGCTGCACAGAAGCCTGTCAGGGCTGCCAGCACCTGGAGCGCCTGCACAAGTGGAAGGAGCCTTCACAGAAGTGACAAGTGGACTGTTCTTTGAGCAAAGGTCTGGTAAAGAACAGGAAAGGCATTTCAGGCTGATGAAAGAGCAGGTGCAAAGTCAGGAAGGAGTAAGGGTCTGGAGAGTGCAGGTGAGTCCATAGTTTCCTGCAGCTGTGACTGGAGCTGGGGACATGGGGACTTGGGAGGGAGAGGTGACTGAGAGGCAGCCATGCTGCACAGTTCAGGCCTCTCCTGGAGGCAGTGGGGAGCCAGTGGTGGTTCTAGAGTGGGGCATGGGAAGGCCGGGGTGCCTCCTGCTCTGCCCCTCTACCAGCTGAGAAGCCCCCTCCCTCTGATTCACAGGCAGAAGGCCAAGATGTGCCACCAGGATAGCTTTTCAACCTTTTTAAAATATGGCTCTCCTTTTTAAACTTTTTTTTCCTAATTGTCCTTCCCCTCACAAGATTTTTACTTCACAGACATGCTTTATATCTGCATATGTGCATTATGTACATTTGTACTTCTACATAAAAAAGGAGATTTTGTGTGTGTGTGTGTATGTGCTTGGGTGACAGTGGCCTTTGAGGGTGAGCCTTTTCACAGAGAGTCTGCCTCGAGGTGAGGTGAGCCTCAGCCCTGGGAACATGGGAGCTGGAATCTGCTCTCCCCTGACTGACCTGAGGCTGTGGCCTTTGAGGACTTGCTTAGTTGTTCTGTGCGACTGAACTTGCCTTCACGGAGCAGTGCACATGTGCAGTGTACTTGGGCTGGCCCGGGGTCGCAGACCTGCGCGCACACACCCTTGTGGGTGCCTGCCTGACTGGTGAAACCTCAGTCAGCCCTGCAGATCTCACCAAGGTCAATTCCTTGGCCTTGATGCTGTACCCTAGGACCATTCTCGTTCTGTGCCAACAGTGGGGGAGGGTGTGCAAGACTTCCTCCTACATTCTTTGTGACCTCCTGTAAATCTGGAATTTTTTCAGGGTAAGAAGTGTTTTTTTAAAATTCTAGTTAGAGTTAATTGGAAATCTCTCCTTTTTCTGTCCCCTGTATCTTGTGGTCTGCACTCACCTGTAGCCTTGTTCCCACCTGATCACGGCATGTTCCAGGAGGTCAGAAGCAGGACAGGGACAGCCCTGAGTCAGGAGCCCCATCTGGGCAGGTAATGCCGAACCAGCCAGACTGGGAGGCCCAGAGCCCGCTGGCCCAGGAGTGGCTGTTGAACTCCTCGCTGCCTTTGCCTGGGCCGCCCCTCGCCTTCACCCCCACCTCCCCTGGCCTCCCCTCGGTGAACACTGGCTGGTCTTTCAGCTCGAAGCTCCTCTCCCCTCCCGAGGCTTTCCCCAGGCCCAAGTGAAACTGACCTCTTCTCTCCCTCAGGTCCCTTGCAGGGGCTGGACAGGCAAATGCCTCAGTGACCTGGAAGGAAGCGTGTGTGACAGGGAGTGCTGCCGGGGTGGCCAGGCCGGTGCAGGGATGTGGGGGTGCAGTGACATGGGGGTGCAGCGACCCTGAGGCCCAGCTTGGATCAACTTTGATCAGCTCCGGCTGAGGGCTGCCCAGGGGAATGTGGACTCATGTTGCCATAGTTTCTGATTTTAAGAGGAGCCAAAAACTCCCATATTTTAGTGGAAAGCCTCCAGATTTTAAAATGTTCGCCAAAGAGTCATCTTTTTACACAGAGCCGGCCAACAACTGCAGGTTGGATTAGCCTGTGGGCTGCCTATTTTGGTGCTTGAGCTTTGGATTTGCAAGTTGCCATAAAGAAGAAGTGTGAATTTTGGAACTGGGCAGACAGGATCAGCCCAGTTATGCCGCCCTTCAACTGTGGCCCGGCCAGTTACTTATACTCTCTGTGACCCTGTGTCCCCATCTGATAAAGCAGCACAAAGATGGGCTTGAGCAATGAAGTGAAATCAGCCACCTCATGGCTGTCCGTATGCATTTGTGTGTTAATGGCGGTAGTCATTGACGTGCCTTCACTGTTTATGTTACTGTCCGCATTAGCCATAGGGGAAGGGCCATGCCCTACAGCCGCAGCTGCACCTGGTGGCTGGGCCAGTGCTTGGCAGAGAGCGCTGATAAATGTTAGTTGAATAAATGAGCTGGAGCGTTAGATGCTAGGGGCCGTCAGAAGGGTCTGAAGATTCTAGAAGGGAGAGCAGGACCTGTTTGCAAGGGGTAGCCAATGTGTGCTCGGGAGGTGGGGCTGGGTGGGTAGGCTGTATTCTGCCCTGGGCGGCACTGAGGCTGGTGATTGCAATTCTGCCACACCCTCTGCAGGCCCTAGGAAACAAGGATTGGGAGAGCAGGCAGGCCATGGGGCCTTTCATGCAAATGAGCCTGCCCCTAGGCACAGGGCCAGGCAGAAATTAGACATTCAGGGATAGGAGGTGGCAAAAATTTAAATAAATTTTATAAAAATAAAAAGTAAAACCCATGGTCCTGGAACTGTGCCATTTTACTGGTTTTAACTGACTTGGTGGAGTGGGTGTAGCAAGGGACTCCAGGCGCTCAGGGGGTCTGGTCTCTGGGGAAACGCAAGGAGGCCCAGGCACCTTCCTGTGGATGGTTGAACTCTGGCGGGCATGGCCTTAGGTAGAAACTAACGAGTTTGTTTGGGGAGCTGGAGACAGAGCCTTGGGAGGACCATGTTGTCCTCCCTTCTTCATGGTAGCCAGGACAGCTAGGGAGGAGCTGTACAGGAGCAGGATCCAGCCCAGGGGAGTGAGTTTGGATGGGAACTAGACAGGGAAATGGAGTCCAAAGGCCTATTGTAGGTGAGCAGGCTGCAGTCTGGACTCTTACACATGCTGGGCGAGGGCTTAGTGGAGAGACTGGCGTTCCAGAAGGGAGATGGCTCTGCGGGAGCAGCTCCGGGCATGGGACCTGCGCTGCCTGTGACGGACTTAGCTGAGAGTCAGGCCGCCCTCTGCTGCCAGGGGTTCCCACCTTGTCACCAATGTGCAAGCACTCTCCTGGTTTGGGCAGGATTGGGTCTGTCTTGGCATTCCTATGTCCCCGTACCTGGCTCAGAGTTGGCCTCTGTAAATGCTTGCTGACAAGGGGAGTACCAGCAACCTGCCTCACAGTAATTCAAGGAGGGTGTCTGTGTGTGATGGGCAGTGCTTGGGGGAGACATCAATATTTTCCTGCCTCCTTAAACAGCCAGCCATGTCCCTGCCCCTGGCCAGGGGGGGCACTGATGGGGAATGGAGTGAGGCTGGGCCTGGGCTCATTCTTGGGGTGGAGGCTGGAGGGTCCTTAACAAGTGCTCCATTATAGGTCTAGAAAAGTGAAGGTGAGAAGCCACCCTTTGGGGAAGGGGTGCAGGGCAGATTGCATAGGCATGAGTCCACCCTTGCTGCCAGCTATGTGCTTTTGGTCAGGCTCTCTATCTTCCCGGCACCTAGATGACTCTTCCCCGAAATAGGATAATAGTCATTGCTACCATATAAGGGGTTGCAAGCATTTAAGGAGTGAAATGTGTAAAGTGCTTAGACCCATGCGTGGTATGCGGTTGGGTCTCAGGAAAATGACTGTAACAGAATTGGTAATATCACAGCAGCTCAGGGATTTTCATGGTAGCAGTGGGTTGGTATCACAGTGACAGCATGTGTACAGTAGTTCAGGGACAGGGAATGGCACAGACCAGATCAGGCACAGAAAGGGAAGGAGGTATATGTGTGTGAGACAGAATCATAGAGATATGTAGAGACACAGATAACAAGAGACAGAGGGAGGAAGAGGGGAAGAGAGAAAATGAAAAACTGAGAGTGCGTTTTGCATTCACTGCCTGTGATTAGAGCCCAAGCAGAGACAGAGCTAGAGACGGGGACAGAGCTAGGCACAGCCAAGCCCTGCCAATCATGTTTATCCATTGCAGCCACTGGCACCTCCACTCCCCGCCATGTGGCTGTGGCTGAATGCCCCTGGCCCTGAGAAGGCCGGTGGAGCTCCTAGAGAGCAAAAAGCAACCCAGGCGGTGCTGGGGTGGAAGACACTTCTCAGGGTGACCAAGGAGGTATAAAGCCCAAGGGGCCTGTGGATGATTCTGTCTTGATGAACCCAGTTCAGGAAAACACCCTCCAAAGTCCAGGCCAGGAGCAGGAAGACAGAGGGTCTGGTACCCGGTGGACCTGGAGCAGGAGGTAGGGGGTAGGCAGGGGTCTCAGGAGGTTGCTGGACTGGAGCCGAGTGTGGCCAGGAGCCCCGTGTCGGGGACTGGGCTGGACAGGCTCACAAAGAGTATCTAGGCTGGTGCCATTTTGGCCTCCAAAGGAGACCCATGCTGTTGCCTAACATACTGTCCCTTTCCCCTGCCGTCTCCCAAGCCCCAGGTCAGGTGGCCTCTCCTTTGTGAAACCTTCTTCCACCGCTGTTACCAGTTTCTTATCTATCCATCCAGAATTGTTTTAAATACTTAAAAAATATATGGTAGCATGGCAAACTCACTCTTCTGTGCCTTGATTCTTTCACTCTGTATTTCTTGAAGGATATTCTTGGTCAGCATTTCTAATCTACCTAATCTTTTTTCACTTACTGATTATTGGCTTGGTCAATATTTACTGAGCACCTGCTATGTGCCAGGCACTGTTCAAGGCACTGGAGCCACAACAGTAAGCAAAACAGGCACCACTTCTGCTCTCAGCGGGCTGCTGTGCCAGTAAGAGAAGAAATTTAATAGGTAAATATACAAATGGCCTATCAGGTGGTGATAAGTGCTATAAATGTGGATGGGGGGACCTCTTATATGGTTATAAGGAAGGTCATTATGTAAGGGGACAATCGAGCACAAACCTGAAAGAAGTTGAATTTGCTGGTTGTTGCTGTGTGACAAATAACCCCAGACCCAGGCCCAGACCTTAGCCGCTCAAACAGCAAATACGTGCTCTCTCACAGTGCCTGTGCTCAGAGATCTAGGTGCAGCTCAGTTTGAAAGTCTGGCTCCAAGCCTCTCATGAGGTCGTAGCCAAGCCTGGGGCTCAGTCATCTCCATGCTTGGCTGGGGCCGAGGGACCCACTTCCAAGCTCCCTTTCATGGTTGTTGGACTGGGAGCCCTAGTTCCTTGCCCTGCCATGCGGACTTCTCCCCAGAACGGCTCACAACGTGGTAGCTTGCTTCTCCCAGTGCAGGTGATCCGAGAAAGAAAGCGCCCAAGGGGAAGCCACAGTCTTTCTAAAACCTAATGTCAGAAGTGGCATTCCATTACACCTGCTATATTCTGTTAGTCAGTGAGTGCAGCCCACACCCCAGCGGGGGGATTCCACCAGAGGGTGAAATACAAGAGGCTGGGATTGCCCAGGCCACCCCTGAAGCTGCCTCCCACAGAGTCGAGTAGCGGGGCACATGGAGATGTGAAGGAAGAATGGCTCTGGTAGAGGCACATCAAGTGCAAAAGCACGAAGGAGCCTGGTATGTTCAAAGGACATCAAGGAGGCTGGAGTGGCTAGAAAGCAGTGACGGAGGGCAACAGGGGCAGGAGGCTGGAGACATGGATTTCTGTTGCCATTACTTTATCCATTAGTCCCTGCTGGTGAACACTTAAGGTGTTCAGTCCTCTGCTGCCACGGATCCCCTTGTCCATATCTTTGTCCACAAGTGCAAGTTTGTCTAATCCCTCGGGGTGGAGTTGCTGGGTCAAAAGGACCCATTTTCAGTTTTGATAGCTATTGCCGAATTCCCCTCCAAGAAGCTGACCCTCCTGCTGGCCCCTCTGAGGATCCTCCTTGTCCTTGATTTTCCTGGGCCCTGCCTGGCCAGTAGTCCTCTCCTGGCTGTTTCACAGGGAAGGGCTGTGCTGGCCCCCGGCTCCTGTCTTTCCTCAGTCCAGCCCCGCCCTCCAGATGGCTGTTCGGCTGCTGCAGATGGCCGGGGAGTCTAAGAGCCCCTTGGAGGACACTTCCCCTCGACGGCAGCTCTCCCCACTGGAAAAACTCTTCTCACAAATGGTATCTTCTGTGCGCTCTTCTCAGGACTTGGAAACTCCCTGATGGCTATTTTGAAACGATGAGTTGAGTTTGCACTTGCCCACCATTTGTCTTTGGGAAGATGGCCTGCTGGCAGAATCTGCCCAAGGACAGAGCACAGAAAACACAGGGCCTGGAAAAAGAGGCTGCCGCCTCCTCATCTCCTTGCCCCTGGTAAAGCTGAGCTACATGCTGCCCACCTGACCTTACAAGGCCTGGGGAGACCTGGGGGCTCTGAGACCCGCTGGGGTGGAGACCCAGAAGAGTCATCCAATACTTACCAAGCACTTTACGTGTGCTCTGTGTATAATGTGACTATATATAATATGACTCTTACTGGGGGAAGGGTCACCCCTCCTCTGCTTAAAATCTTCCAGTGGCATCCTGCTGTGTTCTGAATAAAATGCTATGCCCTCCCTAAAATGGTCCTTCCTCACCTCCATGTACCCCGTCATGCCCTCATTCCCAGGCTCTAGCCACAATCATCCCTTCTCCCTGTCCCAGGGCCTTGGCAATTGCTGTTCCTTCTTCCTAGGATTTGTCCTAGCCTTTTTCATGCCCAACTGACTCCTTATCTTTTGAGTTCCAGCTTGAAGCGTAGAACAAGATAAGATCCCAATGATCTTATCTGAAGTAGCTTCTCCCTGTGTCATTCTCTCCCATCTCACTGTTTCTTCCTTGAAATTATGTTTATTGTCCATGTCTCCCACCTGAATGCAGCTCCATGAAGATAGAGACTCGATCTTGCTCTCTACTGTATGCCCAGGACTTAGAAAACAATCTGGCACAAAATAGGTGCTGAAGGAATGTTGGTTGTATAAGTGGGTGTGACTAGGTATTTATTCTCTTTTCAGATGAGAAAATGGGGGCTCAGAGATGGTAAGTGACGTGTTCATGGACACACAGCTGGGAAGTTGCAGAATTGATCATCAAACCCTGTATCTGACTCCAGCCCCGTGGTCTCCTCCAGTCTAGATGGCCATATGAATATTGCTGGGTGCACAGAGAAGATGGCCAGGTGTAGGCCTGTGTCTGAAACATGAGGGCTAATGCTGTCTGGGCAGGTGTGCCAGGGCAGTGGAGGACTGGAATGAAGGGCTGTTGCTCCTCAATCTTCTCCCTCTGGATAGACACAAGCCACACACTGGCATTGTAGGTTCTGGGAGCTCCAACAGGGCTGGAGACCGCGTAAGAGTTAACCAGTGATGAGACAAGCAATATCTGGGTCCCCACCCAGTGCCTTCCAGTAGCCTCCCCTGCTTTTGACCTGACCCTCCTGGTCTCAGCTCTCCAGGGATTCCATTCCTGGCAACCTAAGGCTGCCTCTGGTGAATGTAATCCCTTCTCCTCCCCAAGCCAACTTGTCATTGTTCTTGTTATCATGCTTGGTTGCACCTGTTGTCCTGGGCTTCACATTGCATGGGAAGTCAGCGATGGTGTCGTTTACCTGGAAAACCTGGCCCTTTAAGCGGCAGAAGGGAAATATTTAAGGGTTCCCACTCCAGAGCTATACCACCTGGCTCCCCACATACATTCTTAACCTCCCTGTGCCTCAGTCCTCTCGTCAGTTCAAGAGAGATGACAGCAGTTCCTCCTTCAGAGTTCCCATTCAGGACCCATGAGATGGTGCATGTAGGCTTCCTAGCCGGTGTGTACAGCCAAGCATTCCACGATGGTAGCTTCATAATAGTTACCGCACAGTCCATGCATCACCCTGCAAGGCCTTCCTTTTCCCCCAGGTGTGCCTGGGGGACCCCACTCTGCATTCTCTCAAAGCTCCCACCCTGCTTGATTGCTTGTGCACCTCCTCAGCCCCCCGCTTCTCTATGAGGACACACATGTCATCCTTGAATTTCCTTTGCAGGGACAAGTCATGGCCAAGCAGAAATAGCAGTAAGGGTATTTTCAAGGTGACTTGGGACACAGAAACGCTCAGTCTTCTGGGAGACAGGAAAAAGCTGAGAGAGGTAGATGGGGCTAGGGTTGCTGGGAGAACAGCAGGAGCGGGATAGCATGGTCCAGAGGAATGGGAAGGACTCAGACTCTGTCCAGATGTGTCTGCGTCCAAGGGTGTTGGACCTGGCAGGCGGAGCATTGTGACAGGCATCCTAGAGTCAGAGGGGCAGGGCTATGGGTAGCCTCCAGCATGGCCCCTACGCTTGTGAAGCAGTGACTATGCTCTAGGTGCTGTTCTACATACTCATGGCTCGTTTTCATGACTAGATGGGGAAACTGAGGCATGAGGCCATTTAACAGAACTGCCCAGGTCATAGGACCAGTAAGTATTAGAGGCAGGTTTTGGACCCTGGCTGTCTAACTCCTGAGTTCACGCTGTCTTGCCTCCCAGGATGGTGTCTGAGAGGTCTGTTGCTTGGGGAAGAGGCCCAGCCAGCCAAGGAGGTGGGAGAGATGGTCTAGACCGGGATGGAGTGGTGGGGGGTGACTGAGCCCTAGGAAGCTAGCAGTAGCTGCAAGGGGAACTTGGCAGTTTGGTTGGGGAAGGTCTCTGGCAGCTTGGGGTATGGGTTGGGGTACACAGGGCCGCTCCTGAAGTGGGTCTAATGAAGGGAGACTCATGCAGACTCCAGCCTGGGAGGCCTGGGACAGGAGCAGGGCAGCCAAGCCTGTGGCTTGTGGCTGCACAGCTGGACCTTGCTGGGGCAGGCAGGGCCACTGTGGGGGGCTCTCCAGCTGCAGTCTGCCCCTTGGGGCCTGCCTGTGGCCACCCCTGTCTCACCTCTGCTCCCCAGGCTCTGGCACAGATGACATATGTCAGCTTAGATGTCACCTTCCCAAAAAGACCTGCCCCAACTACCTACCCAATAGCTCTTTTCCTCATCCCCCCTTTTCCTTCCTCCCACTCATTAAACTCTGAGTTTTAAATGTGTTTATTTTCTATCTACCTTCATACAAATATCATCTCTGTGAGGGCAGGAAGCTTGTTTGTCTCATGTGCTCCTTTATTTCCTGAATCACAAAGGAAGCCTGGCATGTAATGAATGCTTCATAAACGTGTTGAAGGAATGAATGGAAGAGGCTGTGATGGAATGGTGAAACGTGGACTTGGCATTGGGCAGATCTGGATTTAAACACACCCTTTTTTTCTGTGCTGTGTTATCCTGGGTGAGTTGCTTTACCTCTCGGAGCTTCATTTGTTCATGTATCAAATAGTGTGTAACCAAGCCTAGCCCTCCTAGGAGAGGGCAAGGATGACTTGAG
The DNA here is from genome assembly GCA_004026585.1 of Noctilio leporinus. Taxonomy (NCBI): domain Eukaryota; kingdom Metazoa; phylum Chordata; class Mammalia; order Chiroptera; family Noctilionidae; genus Noctilio; species Noctilio leporinus. Next base: position 67,108 of record PVIW01006210.1, on the reverse strand, counting down.
CCGTGGGATGGTCAAGTGCTTTATAAACTGTGAAGTACTGGTGGGGGCATTGGTCTATGGAGGTTTTGCAGCAAGGTGCCGCTCATTTTCCTAGTGCGCAGGCAGCATTTTGGGCAGTGAAACTAATTGGATGGTATCACAACATTGCTTCAGGGAAGTGTGGAAGCTCAGAGCACTTAAAACCTAAATGGCCAGAAGAGTAGGATTTGCATTTCAGCTAATGCGAGGGGAGGGCTGGAAGGGTAGCTCTGGGAGGCGGATTCTCAAGGCTGCTTATGAAGGACTCAGCTCTGTGCTGAGTGAGCTGGCAGGAAATGAGGTGGGGGCCTGAAGCTAGGCATCATCACAGGTGTAGAGAAACCTCATGGGCCAAATGGGAGGTGATGGAGAGGCCCACTGCTTGAGACCTGAATACAGTGAATACTCCTGCCTGTAACTTGGGCACATCGAACTGCCTATTCCTGGGGGAATGGGGTGGGGAAACCCGATGGGACATGTAAGAGTCAAAGGCAGAGACAGAAGGAAAGAGAGACATAGAAACAGAAAAAAGCCACTTAGAGGGAGGGTCTACCCAATGGTCCCTATGGGCACGTCCCCAGAAGGACAGTGAGAGGGTTGGGTTGTCCAGCGAGCTGCCCCCACCCCGCTGACTTCTGGTGCCAGCATCTCCCTCAGAAAGAGTGCTTCTTCGGGCACAACGCAAGACACCGTGAGTGAGGTCGGCTCAGGCCACCGCCATCAGGTGACACCGTGATCAAGTGAGTCATGTGGGTTTATTTTTTAGTTCTCCAATGCAAATAAGTGTTATGTTTACACCATACTATATAGTCTATTAAGTATATATGAGCAGTATGCCTACAAATAATGTATGATGTACCTTAATTTAAAAATACACGTTTTTATGTCAAAAAACTTTATTGCTGAAAAATGCTAACCATCCTCTGAGCCTGTTGGAACAATGGTGCTGAAATATTTGAAACCTTCAATTTGTGTTAAAAAAAAAAAAAAGCAATATCTGCAAAGCACTGTAAGGCAAAATGCAATAAATCGAGGTATCCCTGTAGTGTTTAAAGATCCTTAGCTTTCCTGCCACAGGGGCCCAGCAAGTTTAGCTCATTCCTTCCTCTGGTGCCCAACCCAAGGGAGGTCACATCCTGCCAGTCTGGGGCAAAGCTGGCCTTGCTCTTCGGAGGGAAAGGGGTGCCCTGCAAGATGATGCCCCTGAGAGATTCTCAAGCATGCCACGTGCATCATGGGGCACTTTCAGAGCCCACCCCCACTGCCCGGAACCTGCCACGGTCTTTATGCCCTTCGGTGCCTCGCCCTCTCGCTCTTCTCCGATTCAGAATTTCTCACACTTCGACACGTGCATTAGCATTTTCCTCTAAGTCGCTCCATTTTTTTTTTTTTTTTTTTTAAACTTAAATTTATTCAGGAAGGAAACTTCAGATCACTACTGGGAATGAAAAAGCCAGTATCACTTGCCATACATAGAAGGGAGCTGTAAAAGTAGAAACATTACCACTGTAAAATTATTTATGGGGCGTCTAAAAGTCTCAACAGAGGGTGGTTTTGTCCCCCTCAGCCCCCCTGCCCCAACCCTGGGGACATTCGGTGATGCCTGGAGACAATTTTTGTTGTCAAGACTTGGGAAGGGGGAGGGCAATGTTCCTGGCATCTAATGGGTAGAGGCCAGGGATGCTTCTGGACACCCTGCAATGCACAGGGTGGCCCCCACAGATGTCAGTGGTGCTGAAATTTAGGACTCCTGGTCTAAAAGCAGCGTGGGCTCCCAGAGAGGGGTGCCCCGTGCTTGGGAAGCTCTGACTCTGTGGGCTGCTACTCATCCGTCAGGCTCAGCTGAAATGCGCCAGCCCTCGGGTGTCTTCCCTGACCCCCTGCACCACCCATTTCCTAAATCTGATCCTTGCTTGTCCTGACTCCCCACTGGAGCATAAGCTCCCAGCAGGCCAGGGCCACATGGGTCTTGTCTCTTTCTCCAGCCCGTAGCATAGTGCCTGGCTCAGCAGAGCTCAGCAGTTACATGTTGAATGAATGAGATGAATAAATGAATGCAAGTTGGGCACAAAAGAGAGGTGAGTGCTGCTCCTGGATTCACTGATGCATGTCAGGCACTTGACCTCTCCTCAGCACACTTTTCTCACTTGTGAAAAGGGCACACTAATAGGACTGCTATGCACATTAAGTCACCAACAGGTGTCAGAGTCCTAAGTGTGGCATGGAAGGGGTCCCTGGAGAAACTGGGACTCATTCCCTCTTTTATGTATTTATTTTATTTTATTTTTTTGCTTTCATTCTTGAGTGCCTGTATCTTTGTTGTTCCAGGGTAATTTTTATTGTGCTCCTTTCACTCTCGAAAGTGTCCTTACTTGGGTAATAAGGGATGTGGCCCTGTTGCTCTCGGCCCATTGTGTCCAGGGAGGGACCTGAAGAGCTGAGCTGGTGATCGAGGCTTGAAAGGGCTGTTCGCACCGGCATCTCCTCTGCCCTACAATCTGCTTGTTGCTCCCAACACTCCCCAGCCCTGCTCTTACTGAGCTCACTAAGCTCAGGGATCTCCGTGTAGTCGCAGGACCTGGAGGCCGGGGCTGGGGCTGGCTGCGACACACTGGTAAGGTGCCGCATGGCAGAGCCTGATCCCCAGGTTCAGGGGCATTCCCCACAGAGGCAGACCAAGTCCAAGGCTAGGGTGGAGTGTCAAGATGGCCTGCCCATGCTGTGTGAGTTCAGGGTGGAGACACAGCTGAATTCAGAGGGAGAGAGAGGCAAGGCTGTGACTTGGAAAGGGCGTCCCCCTCTGTCCTGGTGAGATCGCCAGCTTGCTTTACTCATTCCCATCCCAGCACAGGCCAGGGGACTGTCTCCTCTTTTTCCCACCATCACCCTCTAAGTGAGAGGGTCCACCCTTCATCTTGAGGATTTATGAGCATCCAAGGCTATCCAGGTGGGGGTGGTCCTGAGAAAAGTCATATGGGAGTCATCGCCCGGGACCCAGGTGGACATCCTCCTTCTGAACAGAGGACATCCTGGATGAGTCTGTGAGCATGTGGCCCAACGCCTGGATGTTTGCGGTCCACTCAGCTTGGACAAGGAGACTGTGTGGGGCCGACTTCACTCCCCTGTGCTCTGGGGATGTACTAGTACTTGAAGGGGCTTGAGGTGGAGGCTGGAGGCCCATTTGGAGGCTGCTCAGCATGTCTCCGTAGCTGGATTCCTTCTTTCCTGACACCTCTCCTCCTCCTCCTCTTACACCAGCTACCCCTGTGCAGACGACTTCACTGGGCTTCCAGGTTGAGGGGGAGAGGAACCAGCTCTGCTTGATCATATGTCCTTCCAGCCCTTTTCACCCACACCTGTATGTAGGACTTGGCTCTTGTTTTCTGTCTTCTGTGACAGCTGTGCCCTGAGGCCATGAAGGTTTTCTATCTAGTTACCCAAATGAAGGAGGGTCACAGAGTAAGAGAACGCTGAGGCTGGGGCATACCTATTAATATCCATAATTTTTCCGCAACCGGTTGCCCTGGGCTACCGGTCACCAGGAACTGGGTCATAGCCCCCTGACACATTCTAGATCCCACCTTGGGGGAGGGTCTGAGCCAATCCATGGCTTCTGGGCTGGATGGAGGGGACTGGGGTAGACAAGGCTGGGGCAGGGGCTAGATTTTGTTAATCTATACTTGAAGTAAGAGGGTCTCCCATTAAATGTCACCTCTGATTTGGGCCATTTCACTTTATTTTTTTAAGCTTTTTTATGTATTATTTTTGGAGAGAGTCAGAGAGGGAGAGAGACATCAATGTATGGTTGCCTTTCACCTGCCTCCAGCCACGACCTGGCTGGAGACCTGGCTTGCAACCTGGTTATGTGCCCTGGTTGGGAATCGAACCAGCGACCTTTGGGTTCACAGACCAGTGCCTTATCCACTGTGCTACCAGCCAGGGCACCATTTCCCTTTATAAGGCAATAGAGAAATGGGCAGAATCCAAACAAGAGTGATGCTAATGACTCGAGGGGTCTAAAATGAGACCTCCGGAGAAAGGGGAGTAATTACGACAATCTGGTGCTGAGAAGACAAGGTTGAGGGGCGACGAGGTAATTGCTGAGCTCCCAAAATGTTCCTCTTGAGAAGATGCCAACTGCTCACCCCCTGTCCTCAGAGGGCAGAGCAAGAAATTAGCTTAAATTGGAGCTGGAAAGATTTAGGTTATGTGTAAGGAGGGACTTTTTAAACCCTGAAATATGCTACCCAGAGAGACTGTGGGATCTCGGGAGAGTGTTTAAAAATAGCCTGTTTTTTAAAAATAGATCTGGGCAAGCTTTAAACCTGGCAACTGCTCAGCTTCTTGGGGATGGCTTTAAGTGCAGGCAGGCCTGGTCACGTGGGGTCCTCCCCAGGCTGGAGGGCACCGGGGACAGTCAGCCTTTGGTCTCTGCCAGAACCAACATCCGGGGACTTTAGGTATGCCTAGATAAAGGGACTTATTTTTCCATCTGCCCAGCTGGTTGGTGTCCTGCACCGCTAGCCTTCAGCATCTTCAAGTTTTCTTTCTGTGGAAGGAGATTTCAGGGCCAATGGTAACTGGGTCAGTTCCACCAGTTCCCCCCAGTCCTGTTCCATTCCTGAGTCAGGGCTTCCCCGTGCTCAGGGGTGGCTGGGGAACCATCCATCTCGCACCTCAGCAGTGCCAGGTGTTCTGTGCCCCTTCGCCCCCAACCTTGCCACCAACCCCCTGATCCCAGCACCCTTGTCCTGGCCAAGGCCTCCCTCGCTCTGAGGGCTGGCCCTGCCCGTCCCCGCCTCCTTGCTCCTACCATCCTCCTTCTCCACACAGCAACCAGAGAGGTCTTTCACCTCCTTGCTTGCAATTATGTAATTCCTGCCCAGTGCCCTCAGGATAACTCCCTAAGGTGGCTTCAGAACTTCCCGTGCAGTGACTTGTTTATCCCTCCAGGGGCAGCTCTCACCACCCACATGTCCTACCTAGCAAACCCCCTCTAACCCCCGCTGCTGCTTTGCCTGTGGCCTCTGCTGGAGCTCGTTCCACGGCTGGTTCACCTTCTTGCTCCTTCTGAACCTTCAGCTCTCACCTTGGACGTTACTCCTGTAGGAGCCTTTCTTCGCCTTCCTCAGCCCGGCCCAGGGGCCCAGCTAGGTTTCCCATGGGCCCCTGGATTTCCCTGGCCAGCTGCCCTGCCACACAGCAGTCCTCAGTGTCCTATCACCCCACCCCCCACCCCCAGAGCACTAAGAGGCCAGGCTGCTTGCTCCCAGCGGTGCTCCCCATGATGAGAAGGCCTGGCATACTGCAGGTGTTCAGTATGTGTCAGTGACCAACCGAATGTCAGGCCACCCAGCAGGACCTTGTTTCCTTTTGCTACCGTCCTGCCCCATCTCCTCTGGTTTCAGCTTCCTCCAGGTCCCCGCCAGCCCCGTCGTGTCTTATGTCCCTGACATGATGTGCATGGGATGTTGGCACATCCGGATTGTGCCCACGTACAGAAGAATATTTGTTTAGACATGAGTGCTCTCTGAGTGTTCTGAGTAATAGCTTAGACAGCATGTTTAAAAATAAACTCTATTATAAATTAATTAATCAGCCACCTCCCCAATATCTCAATTAAATGGAGCATGCCATTAGCATAATATGTCCAAACCCTACAAAAGAGACTGGCCAGATGCAAGCAGAGTCCTGAGTTCACTGGTGTGTCATTGCTCCATGTCCTACCTTGGTGGCATCTTCCTTAGGAGGGGTCACCTGGGTCAGGAACCAGTCAAGCCCTCCCCCAGGGAGGCATCATGTTGTTGGCACTCTGGTGTGTCCTCCAGACTCAGGAGGCCCCGCTCCATGTCCCCAGGCTGACTTCCTCTGTCACCCCTTGGAATCCCACTGCCATGCTGCCCGGTCTCACCTCTAACCCTATATGCAGAACTCCCACGCATGCAGCACATTTTGTATTTGTACTTTTCTGCTCTCTGCAAAGACTATTTCACATCTTCTCCCCACTCCTCAAAGCCCTCCTCTCCACATCCACATCTGCTGTCCGGCTCTCAGCTGGTGCCTGGCCTCCTCTGGGGAGAGAGGAGCGAAGCTGTCCTGGTGCTGGGTTCTGCAGCACAGACTTGCCTTCCGTGTTCCCTTGAGACACTTGTCCCATCTCCCACCAAAGGCCAGCCCCTGGTCTTTCTAGGACCTCCACACCCTTCTCATCTTCCTCCTTTGCTCCTACGGTTCCCTCCGGCCCCTCTGCATCCTGGGCCTCTCCCTGCCTGCTCAGCTCTGAGCACAGGGGCGTTCTCTGTCTCCCCTCTTCAAGGTCCCTCCCCGAGGCCCAGCCCCTGTCCACGCTCACCCGTTTCTGCCTCTCCACCAGCAACCTGCTTTGAAGCCTTCTGTTTAATATTGGCTTTTGTATCTCGTCCCTTTCTCAGCCTGTTCCAGTCAGCCATCTGTCCCTGGTGGCCTCCATGTCGCCAAATCTAAGTCATTTATCTGCCTTCATCTCTAACCTAGTGGGCTGCTCCTTCATCTTGACAAGCGGCCTCCATGGCTCCGTCTGGCACACTCTCGCCCAGCCCTGCGTGCGGCCACCTCCAGCTTCCTGTCAGGCCTCTGCTTTAGTGTCGCCTCCTTGGAAAGGCCCTTCCTGACCACCCAGTCTGAAGTGGCCCCTGGAACTGTGGTCCTTTGCCTGATTTTATCCATCTCAGCACTTTTCACTACCTGAAACTTTCTTGTTAGGTTCTGTGCTCATTGTCTGCATCTCCCCACCGGCACCTGAGACCCCTGAGGGCAGGGGCATCTGCCTATCTATTCCAGTCTCTCCCCCCATGGTATCGGGAATGGAAATACCATGAACGCTGACTCTGACATTTGCTCACATCCTCAACTTGCTCTCTAAAGTTTCCATATCTGGTTCTGTCCTAACTTAATTCCATATCCCAGACCCTGGACCTTTAACACCAGCCAGCTTGACACCCCTGAGTGCCTTGCAATCAGCAGCCATGTAGTCATTCAACAAAAACACATTGATCACTCATGGTGTGCCCAGCCCTGGGCAGGGAGCTGGGGATCCAGTGGAAAGCAAAACAGATGTGGTTTAGCAGGCCTACAAAGTGAGTCTCAGGTTAATTCATTCATTCACTCATTCATTCAAGAAACACTTATGTGGGGTTTATTATGTGTCAAGCACTGTTCTAAGTGTTTTGTAAGTACGTTACTAAGTCTCCTACCAATCCGTAAGGCAGGGGCTATTATTAATCCCCATGTTAGAGCAAAGGAAACTGAGGCACAGAAAGGTGAGATCACACAGCCAGAAAGTGACAGACCGGAAACACTCTCTCTTCGATTCACCCCTGCTTTACTCTGGATTCCCTTTCTGACCCTCCTGACATGTCTCTTAATTCCAGCACCACACCAGCCTCTCTGGACTAGACAGCAGAATTCAGCTTCCTCACTCTGGCCAGCGAGGCAGGGCTAAGGGTTGCCACAGCTCTGAGCCCTGACAACATTCCCCACCCCTAGCGCTCTCCAGGGTCCCCAGGGCAGGGAGGTGTCTGTCTCACCCCACAGGCTGGGAATTCCATATCTAGTGTCAGGAGCGGGGAGATTCCGGAAACCATGGGAGGAGAGGTTATAGCTGTGACTTTGTGGGGTGCGTCCACTCAGGGAAACCTCGACAGCAGGAAAATCTCGTTTATTTAGTCACCCCTAATTTAGGATTATCAGTAAGTCATCATAAAGTCAATTTAGATGAGTTGCAAACAATTCATTCTGTGGAGGATATGTATGACAGAACAAACATGCTTCCAGAAAACACAGGCGAAGGGGCAGAGTTTTGAAGCAGAATCTTTACAAAGCAATTCAAGAATCTTACCAATTGCATTTTTTATTTATTAAATTTTCTGAAAGCATGGCCTTTTAGAATTGGGAATAAATGGAATTCAATTGAGAAATCAATACTTTTGTAAACCAACAATTCAAAAAATTAATATTTCTGCTACCAGGCTGGGGTTAACTTCTGGGTCTAGCTGAGAGTTCTTATACCAAAATACTGTTTTGTCCCCACCATCCTGATATGAGGAGTGGTCATTCTCATGAATGCTTTCCTTCTTATTGATGCTCATTGAAATTGCCAGTGTTTGGTACTATCCCTATTTCCTAGATGAGGAAACAGAGTCACTGAGAGGTCACATAGCTCAGAGCATCTGGACTGGCAGAGTGAGGAAAAAGCCAAAGAAACTGCAGCAACTGAGGCTTAGAGAGCAAGGCCCAGCCCTCAGGAAAGGATGGGTGGGGGCTAAAGAAGGGGTCACATCCAACCAAGGGCAAAACTCCTGGGTAGGGCAGCAATTCAGGACTGAGTCAGCAATGGGCAATGAGGAGGGAAGACATGTCCTTCCAAGCAACAGACTCTACTGCAAGTCATATTGATTAAAACAGTGTGTCACTGACACGGGAACAGAGAGAGGTCAATGGGGCAGAATGAGGAATTTAGGAAATACACTCATGTACATGCAGGGCTTGGAAGATGGTGTAGAAGTGTCATTTAAATTTGTGGAGGGACTTCTGGTCAAGATGGTGGCATTGGAAGACATGGCTTGCCCCTTCACTCAGCCACATCAAAAATTACAGCTAAAATATAGAACAAACATCACTCAGAGCCATCAGAAATCAAGCTGAATGGAAGTCTGACAACTATGAAATTAAAGAAACCACATCCATTCAAACTGAGGAGGAGCTCTGAAGCAGAATGGGCTGGCCCATCATCCATGTGTGGTGGTTTGAAATTCAGGAGGGGTATCTTGGGAGTGAGGAGTCCCAATCCCTCACCAAGTCCCCCAGGCCAGGGTTCTAGTGCCAGGAAGATTAGTCCCCACAGCTTCTGGCTGCAAAAACCAGCAGGGATCAAGTCAGTGGAAGAAACTGCTGGACCCCCAAGCAGTTCATCTTAAAGAACCCATATGTGAACTTGCCTACTCAGACTCACTCCCTCTGAGCTCCAGCACCAGGGTAGCAGCTTGAAAGGCACCAGTGGTAACAGGGAGGACTGAGGTGTCTGGCATCAAGGAGAGCAGGGGTCCCTTTTCTAAACCCTCTGCCCACAGAGCCAGCAACCTGGTGCCGTATCTGAGACTCCATCTACCTGGATGACACGGTTTGACCTACCCTGGAGATCCCCAGAGACTCTGCCCCACCCAATTTAGGGTCCACCCAAGCAACTTTTCCATATGAATGGCTGGTTCTGACTCCTGCTTCACAACTTCCTAAATCCTCTCAAACAAGCAACGGCTGCCTCAGTAAGTCTCCAGGTCCAGCACTAGCAGCCAGTCTAGCTTCACAGCTTGGCTTCTCCTGGGAATCTCCAAAACCAGTAGAAGTAGCAGCATCTCAGATTGCTTACAGCTCAAGCAGGGTGGCCCCAGGCAAAACACAGGTGGGTACGGACCTTGGCCGGCACCACCCACGAAACCCCAGGGCCAGCGCACCCAGTGGACAGCTACAGGCCACATCGGAGCACCACCTCCCTGCCCTTGCACAGCTGATCTTCCACCACAGAGGGCATAGGTTGCTGTCCAGTGGTCACAGCCAGTCCTTGCAGCTCACTGGTCTGGGTAAATCCCTCCCATTGATCTGACAACAGCAACCAATGATCAACTACAGAAGGAGGGTATACTCAGCCCATACGAAGGGTGCACTTCGAGTACCCAGCTTGGGGGATAGGAGAGGCTGTGCCACTGGTGCCTACAGGATACCTACTACATCAGGCAACATTACCAAGATACAGAGTCAAAGCATAGAGACATAGAAGCAAACACAGGGAGGTTGCCAAAATGAGACAACAAAGAAACATGGCCCAAACGAAAGAAATGAGCAAAGCTCCAGAAAAAGAGCTAAATGAAATAAGATAAGCAATCTACCAGATTCAGAGTTCAAAATACTGGTTATAAGAATGCTCAAGGAACTTAGTGAGGACCTCAACAGCATAAAAAAGATTCAATCAGAAATGAAGGATACACTAATTGAAATAAATGACAATTTACAAGGAAACAACAGTAGAGTGGATGGAGTTAAGAATCAATAGTATGAAATATAAGGAAGCAAAAACAAAACAAAACAAAAAACAGCAACAAGGAGAAAAACAAATTAAAAAAAGGAAAAGGAGGAGTATCAGCAGCCTCTGGGACAACTTCAGATGTTCCAACATTTGCATCATAGGGGTGCCAGAAAGAGAAGAGGAAGAACAGGAAATTAGAAGTCTATTTGAAAAAATAATGAAAGAAAACTTGCCTAATTTGGTGAAGGAAATAGACAAGCAAGTTCAGGAAGTACAGAGTCCCAAACCAGATGGATGCCAAAAGGCAGGCCCCTCTAAGACATCATAATTAAAATGCCAGAAGTTAAAGATAAAGCAGCAAGAGAAAAGAAGTTAGTTACCTACAGGGGAGTCCCCACAAGACTGTCAGCTGATTTCTCAAAAGAAACTTTTCAGGCTAGAAGGGATTGGCAAGAAATATTCAGTCATGGAAAGCATGAACCTAGAGCCACGATTGCTCTATCCAGCAAAGCTATCATTTGAATCAAGGGCAGATAATGAGCTTCTGTGATGGACCAGCCGTCCCTGGATTACGCACCGGGTTTGGACGGCGGAGGACGCAAGAAAAAGAGGAGACAAAGTTGGTGTCGGGAGGCTCGCCCAAGCCGTAAGTCCCGTTTATTAATCACACTAAGCTTATATGCAGGTATTACTGGCATCTGCTCAACTGAAACCAGGAAGCTAAGCAGCTGCAGGGAACAAGGCATGGCACACTCTGTCTACTTTTCATGCTTCATGGGCTATGGGGTAAACACGCTGGGCTGACTCCCTATACATGGTGTCCATTCCGGGTCCACCTGGCACTAGGGCTGGCCTTGCCAAAAGCCCTTTCTGCTAGCTGGGCCTTGCCAAACAGACTAGCAGCCCCTATTATATGAAATGTTAAAGGGACTTGTTTAATGAAAAAGAAGATCAAAACTATGAACAACAAAATGGCAAAAAAATACAAATCTATCAACAATTGAATCTAAAAAAACAAACTAAGCAGACAGGAAGCACAGAGACAGAATTACGGGTACAGAGAGCATTTTGATGGTTGCCAAATGGAGGGAGGTGTAGGGGAATGGGTGAAGAGGTAAGGGGATTAAGAAATACAAATAAACTTAAAACAATAGGTAGTTATGGAAAAGCCCTGGGGATATAAAGTACAGTATAGGAAATGGAATAGCTGAAGAACTTATACATGTGACCATGGACATGAACAATGGTGGGGGGATTGCCTGAGGGAGTGGGGGTTACTGGGTGGATGGGGGGGCTAAGGGAGAAAAATCAGGACAACTGTAACAGCATAATAAATAAAATATGATTAAAAAATAAAACCAGTGGAGGAAGGTTGATTTATTTTATAAGGGTTCGAAACAATTAGCTATTCATAAGATTAAGTTAGATCTTCACCTCACACCATTCACTGAGATAAATTCTAGAGGAATTAAGCAAACATCTATAAGTATGTTAGAACAATATAGGAGAATCTGTTCATGGTGTTGGTTTTCTTCAATTGGACATAGAAGTGCAAACCAAAAATGAAAAGACTGGTGGATTTTACTATACCAAATATCAAAATGTATGGCAAAAACAGCTTTATTCATAATTACCAAAAATTTGGAGCAACAAAATTGTCATTCAATAGGTTAATGGATAAGTAATCTGTGGTTCATCCAGACAGTGAAATATTATTCAGCAATAAAAAGAAATGAAGTGTCAAGCCATGAAAAACATGGAGGAAACCTGAATGCACATCCCTACATGAAAGAAGCTAGTCTGAAAAGGGCACATGCTGTATGAATCCAACTATGCACATCTGGGAAAGGAAAAACTACGGAGACAGTGAAAAGATCCTTGGTGGCAGTGGGGAGGGATGAGTAGGTGGGGCACAGCGTATTTTTAGGGCAGTGAAATTATTCAAATGGCAATGGTGGATACACATCACTGTATATTTGTCAAAATCCATGGAATGTGCAACACAAAGAGGGAACCTTAATGTACACCAAAGATTCAGTTACTAATAATGTATTGATACTGGCTCATCAGTTGTGACAAATGTACCACATCAATTGAGAGAGCAGTGGGAACTCTCTGTACTTTCTGCTCAATTTTTCTGTAAAACTGCTCTAAAAAATAAAGTTTAAAAAAATATTTCATTATTTTCAGGGAGAAAGGAAGGGAGGAAGGAAGAAAGGGAGAGAAGCATCAATGTATGGTTGCCTTTCACCTGCCTCCAGCTACGGACCTGGCTGGAGACCTGGCTTGCAACCTGGTTATGTGCCCTGGCTGGGAATTGAACCAGTGACCTTTGGGTTCACAGGCTGGTGCCAGTCCACTGAGCCACACCAGCCAGGGCAGTTAATTAATTTTTTAAAAGGGGTATTTTGTACTTGGGAAAGACAAGCAGTAAAAACTACTTATAGTAACAGACAAGATTAGTATCGAAGATATATAAAGAAGCCCTACCCACTGATAATAAAAATGGTTTAAAAAACAAGAAAGTTGACAAGATACAGACAGGCGTATTTATAGAAGTAGAAGTACAAATAATTAATAAACATGTGAAAAAAATTCCAGGGCTTACTAATAACGAGGAAAATACGAAACTTAAAACAATGTGTTACCATGTGTTACCATGCAGTGGGCAAAATTGTTAGTGTTTTATTATCTCAAGTATTGGTAAGGATTCATATGAGGCTTGTAGAAGGGTGCTAGTGCAGCATTGCTCATAGAGCAAAAATGAAGTAACTTCAATACCTTCAATTGATGCACTAAATAAAACATGGCACATCATTATCAAGGAATCCCATGCATCAGTTCCAAAGAACAAGGTGTATTTGTAGGCAAGTTCATCAAACTTGCCAACAAGTATACTTGACTTGTGCCAAGTAAATAAAAATAAACTATTCATATGGCTCACCCCTTCATCTGCTCCTTCCCACAGAGCCAAGGCCGAGGGGCCCACAGAGGCTGCCGGTCACCCGCCAGGCACCACTAAGGATGGGGTCTTGGCTGTCCTCAGAGCCAGGCAGAGCCTGGGGCATACAGAGCCTTTACAAGGCTCCTGAGGTCACCCTCTCCCTGGATTTCCTATCATCTCAAGTGCCCCGCAGCAGCCCTAGAGAGAGCTGTGGGAAGTGTCCGAAAGAGGCTGACCCTGGCCCAGAGACGCAGACAGCCACCTCTATGTCACTTTTGAGTCCTCCGTCTCCATCAGGCCTGGGGTGTGTGCTGGAGCCACTGAAGTTAAGCTCGATGATCAGGGCCATGTACTCCTAAGCATCGTTATGAAGATTAAAGGAGGTAATGATGGAGGCAACAGTCTGACAGAGTGCTTGGCCCACAGTAGGTGCATACGCATTGTTGGTTTCCTTTCTTCCTTTTGTCATCTACTCCTTCCCTCCTCATCAATACTATATCACTCCAGCTTTGTTTTTTTAAAGATTATATTTATTTATTTTGAGAGAAGGGAAAAGAGGGAGAAAGAGAGGGACTGAACCATCAATGTGTGAGAGAAATGTTGATCACTTGCCCCTCCCCTCTCACATATCCCCAGCCAGAGACCTGGCCTGCAACCCAGGTATGTGCCCCTACCTGGATTTGAACCAGTGACCTTCTGGGTCCCAGGCTGGCACTTAATCCACCAAACCACACCAGCTAGGCTGTCACTCCATCTTCAAGTTCAATCCATGCCAGTTAGTAACATGCTGAGGTACCCGTGAAGGCTCCAGAGGCCACAGTCCATGCAGAGAAGCATTCCAGGTTTATAATAACCCTGTCATTGTTAGGATGGCGTGCCCCGTAAGCACCAGATGGTGGGGCTGCCATTTCATCCGCTCTTCACTTTAGCTGCCGAAATCCTCATCTCAGGGTTTAAGGGCCCGAGGCTCAGAGGAGTGAAGTGGGCGGCCCAGGGCTGCACGGAGACATGTGCTGGAAGAGGATTCTCACCCGGGCCCCTTGGAAGCTTAGTTCTCCTAGGCTATGGGCTCAGATCTGTTTGATGATGAGCTACAGGAAAGTAGTTCATATTACAATCAACACACACCACCCACAAAACATTTACTCTGCTACATTCGACGGTAGTAGATATCCATTCAATTCTTATTTTTGTAGTGCTGGTTGCAATCCATGAAGTTGCTTTCCTGACCCACTAGTCTAGCGAGTTAAGACCTAAAACTTGAAAAACACCCTCTAGGCTCCTTCTCCCAAATGACCTTCTAACGCAGGTATCATCAAACCATGGCCCGCGGGCTCCTCCAGCTCCATGCTTGCATTTATACGTGGTCCATGGCTCCTCTGTGCGACAAAAGTAGAGTAGAATAGTTGCAACAAGACCAAGTGGCCCATAGAGCCTAAACCATGTACGTATCTGCTTCTTAACAGAAAAATGTAGCCATCCATATACAGATCCAACTCTGTCTCCACTGCTTACATTTTTGCAGGGCTGTTCTTTGCCCTCTGGTTCCAACTCAAGCTCTCTGGCTGACTTAGAAAACAGCCTCACTCCGGCCTCCTGTGCTCTGGTCCTGCTGACCATTCTTCCCACGGGGGGCCATGCTCTCCCTCAGCACTAACAGGCCGTGGGGGGTGCACAAAGCCCCACCTTGCTTCCTGATTCCTTGCTCTGCTCCCCCACAGGCCTCCTGGGAATGGTAGCCCACATGATGTACACGCAGGTGTTCCAGGTCACGGTGAGCCTCGGCCCTGAAGACTGGAGGCCCCATTCCTGGGACTACGGGTGGTCCTTCTGGTAAGTGGCTTTTGATCTTCAGATACAAGGTTCCCAAGGCAGGTTGGGACTTCAGAAACTCAGCCCAGTTGAGAGCCAGAGGAAGGTGGGGATCGCCCAGGGTAGGCAAACTATGTTACACGACCAGATCCAGCCCACCAGCTGTTTTAATCGGCCCTCAGGCTGAGAATGAATTTTACATTTTAAATTCTTGAGTATAAATCAAAAGAAAGACATTTTGTGAAATGTGGAAATTATGTGAAATTCACATTCAGTGTCCATAAATAAAGTTTTATTGGGACACAGCCATGCTCATCATTTATGTATGGCCTATGGCTGCTTTCAAGCTACAGCGGCAGAGTCGAGCAGTTGTGACAGAGGTTGAATGGCCTCACAAGGCCTACAATACTTACTGCCTGGCCCTTTGCAGAGAAAATGTGCCAACCTCTGTCTTTGAGGCTCCTGTGAAGGTGGAGATGGAAGCTGGCAAGACCTGAAAGCAAGGGAGACAAGGAGGGTCCTGGGTGGTTTGAGGATTAGGACCCCAGTGAGGGGCCCTGAACGCAGGGTACGAGACCGCCCCTCAGAGTTAGGTGTGCAAAAGGCAGAATCAGTGGATGTTCTTTTGCCTGTGAGCAACAGAATTAAGTAAATGAGGGTTTGTATTTGTTTATTTAATTGAAAAGTCCAGGGGGATCAGTTGGTGGGGGGTGTGACAGGAAAAAAATCCACTCACACTAGCCTAAGCACTATGGACATGCACAGCTTCCTGAAAACAGAAAGTGCAGCTATAGTGTGGACTCCAGGATATGTTTGACCCAGAATTGCTGACGTTGTTAGGGCTGAGTTCTCTTCCTCCGTGATCACCTGATTGTTGCCCCTCACATCTTAACCCTGTTCCTGGTTGGACTTCCCGCCTGGTGGTGAGAAAGCTCTGTCTGAGGCTGTTGCTTCTTCCCGCACATACAGGCGAAGACAGGGTTTCTCTTCCCCCAGTGCTCGCTAAAATCCTAAGCCTCCCTCTGAGGAGCCCAACTTTGGTCGTTTTCTTTCTCTTGATCGATCACCATGACTGAGAAAGTGTCATGAGTTCATTGGCTCAGCTTGACCAGGTCCATCTCTGGAACCAGGAATGAGTCAAAGACTCTGAAACGGTGAGTGGGAGGAGTGGATGCTGGGAGAGCTGAATCCAGATGGTTCATTAGGAACTTGGTCATTCTCTCCCCCTTTTCGGTCTCTGTTGCCTCGGTGTTGGTTTCATTCACAGGCAGCTTTCCACTAAGTGATGGCAAAGATGGTCCCCACCCTCAGCTGTAGACCTCACACAAATACGACAACACCAGCAGAGAGATGGGATTTCTTTCCAATATTTCCAGTCAAAACCCTAGTTCTGCCTTGCACTGGTTTAGCTTTAGTCATATGACCACCCTTCAGCCAATGATTTAGACCCTGGGGAGATTGCACTGCTCTACTTGACCTGGCCTGAGTCACACAGTATTGGTCCCACCTAAACCCTTAGACAGAGATGGGGGAGGTCCCCCAGTGGAAAATGGGGAGTGGGGTGGGGTAGAGTGGGCTGTTATCAGAAGAAGGAATGCATACTGGGAAGACAATGACCACAGTTGTCCATTACGCAGGAAATACCTGTCTGGTTCTGGTGGCTGAGGCCCATTTGTCCACTCAGTCATTTAACACATGCTCACGGAGCCCTGACTTGGGGTCAGCCACTCTCCTAGGCAGGAGGTGGGGGTGGCAGGGTTAAGCAGTGTCAAGATAGCATTCTGACAGGATGGAGGGATGGAGAACATGCTTTGTGCCATGATCTATTGTGTGTGGGGTGGGGCCACCACACACACCTGCGGGAACACAGGGAAGTGGTTGCTGACACAGTGCTGGCAGCGAGGGTTTTAGGGAAGAATTTGGTCAGGGACGCTGGCGGAGGAGGAGAAGGACAGCGTGCTGAAGGGGGAGGAGACGATGGAAAGGCTTGGTGGTGAGAGAGCACCTTTGGGGACAGGTGGTCAGAATGGGCCAGGAAAAGCTATGGCTAAGATTTAAAGACCCCTATGCAGACCAGTGGGGACTCCTGCTACATGTCCACCCGCCCCCACCTCTGCATGGCTGTGCCCCCTTCAAGGCATGTGCCTTAAAGGGACCCTGGCCCATCAACACCATCCCTGACTCCTTTTAAGTAGAATCATTGCAGGGAAACCAGCCAAGGCTCTGACTTCCTTTCACTCACCCCACCTTTCCCCACCAGCAGTTCCTTCCTGAAATCTTGATCTTGGAAGGTCATTACCCTGAGCCAGAGAAAGAGGCAAAGGAAGGAAACTGACATTTTTTACCGTTGACCATGCGTGTAATAATTTCTTACATGTACCGGGCACTGGTGTGTCATGATCACAACTGTGCTGCGAGGTGGGCACCTTGTGGAGGGTAACTGTGGCGCAGGGATCTCATGTAAAGCGTTCGAGGTAACCCAGCCTGTGAGTGGCAGAGCCGGGAGTCGAACCCAGGCAGTCTGGCTCCAGGGCCCCTTCTTTCTACATTTTGCCTTTGGGAGGTGAGAGAATGATAGTAACATGGTTCATGTCTGCTTAGCACACTGTATGACACATGGAAGTGCTCAGGGAACACCAGCTTTTCTAATGTTACCATTATCAATGCGAAATGCAACACAGACCATGCTTTGTGTTGCATACGTGGAAACCGTAGCTCAGAAGGGTGAGGTCACTGGCCCATGATTCTGAGCCTCTTCCTCCCTCAGGCCTGCCTTTCCCAAAGCCCTGGCTCCCTGCCCTGCCACTTGGCCCCTAGAGCCAGCCTGCTGTGTCAGCCCGCCCTGCTTCTCCACCCGCTCAGCGCCGGCCTCCCAAGGGGCAGCGAATTCCCATTTGACTTATTTAAGACCAGGGCCCAATGTGTAGCCCCTATTAGGGCTGATCCATTTCTCCTTGTCACCGAGGCGCGCACGATAGACCAGCCCCATTTTTCATTCCTTGCATCTGGGGCCTTGCCAGGGCTGTTCAGTGTCATCTCTCTTGTTTAATATGTGTGAGGCCATTTGTCAAAATTCTGGCCCCAGAGCTTCAGGCACCGGAGAGGAGCCCAGCTCCAAGGCAAGACAGCACCAGCCTGTCTCCTAGCCAGCAGGGAGGAATGGACTTCAGGTGCTGGGGACAGGGCAGCACCAGCTTTCTGGAGGGACAGCTGCTCAGGGAGGTGACAGTTCTCTGGTTGGGAGTCTGACCTAATCCAGTTAGGTTAGCCCACACCGTGAGGCACACTTTTGGGCCCAGGGGGGCAGCGTGGAGAGCTGGTTGAGGGGTGGCCTCTGTAGCAGATCCTGCCTCTGGCCTCCCCTGCTGTGGGCCCAGGCCAAGTCACGCATCCTCCCTGTGCCTCAGTGTCCTCAGCTGTAACGGGGACAGCCTGAGCTCCCACCATACCTGTGAGTGGTGATCCAGTTCCCTACTGATGTATATAACACAGCACTCCAAAACCTAGTGGGGTAAAATAAACATCTATGACGATCTCTTATGGTTTGGTGAGTTGACTGCACTCAGCTGGTGGTCCTGGCGTGGGACCTTCCATGATACCTCAGTCAGAAGTGGGTGTCGGCTGGGCTGGGTGTCCAGCTGCAAGCGATGGGGCCAGATTCAGGGGGAAGGGGCTGCACGGGAAGTCAGCCCCGGGAGTGGTGGCTCACGGGGGCCTTTGGAGGCAGGTTTCCATGAGGACCACATGAAGCAGTGCCTGTGGCACCCAGCACAAAGGCTCTGCTTTGTGAATGTTGCCTTTAAAGGCAAGCAACCCGGCCTCTTTGAGCCTCCGCCTTCTGTCTCTGAGGAGGGACACAGTAGTGCAGGTTTAATGGGGCTTTAGCAGGACTGAACGGGGCCAAGCTCCCAAAGTGCTTGTGGACAGTAAGTGCTCTGTAAGTGGCAGTGATTATAAATGGTGATAATAACATCGGGCTTTTGGTAATACCACTCTTGCCTGTTGATAGGCACATGATTCAGACGTCCAAGAGGATGACACCCTGCCTGGACTTGCTACTCATATTTGCTCCCAGAACGTTAATGTTTAATTGTGTGCCAGCCTTGCGGCAGTCTCCCGTCACTCCCCCACCCCCTCCCTTGGCCCTGCCTAGGCTTTGGGGCCCTATCCTCGCCCTGAGTCTGGGGCCCACTGGCCTCCTCCCTGCTCCTTTTGCAGCTCTGTGTCTCAGCTCTCTCCCGACCTGCTTGTGACAATGCCAAGGTAAGCGCCCCTCGAGAGGTGAGGGGTAAAACTGAGGCGGGTGCCCCCTACTTTGTGCCAGGCATAACGGGGGTGCTTTACAAGCTGTCTAGTCCTGCCATTGACCCCGTCCAAGGGGTCAGCGCTCCCACTGGTGGAAGGAGGACACAGCCTCGGTAACAGCAAGTCACTCCATTAGCCTCACCCCAGGGCTGAGCCCCTGTCTGCAGGTGTTCTGCTTAGCCAGCCATACTGTTATTTAAAAGTTCACATTTGCACAGGTTCGATTCCCCAGCCAGGGCACATAACCAGGTTGCAAGCCAGGTCTCCAGCCAGGTTTCTGGCTGGAGGCAGGTGAAAGGCAACCATACATTGATGTCTCTCTCCCTTCTCCTCTCTCTAAAAATAAAAATGAAATCTTTAAAAATTAAAATAAAATAAAATATAGTAAACATTTTGCATAAAAATTCAGGTCACTGGCTTCTCTTGACCATTAGAAGGTATATCCCTGCCTAACTGGCATTGCCACCTGGCAGCATGCAGGGGCAACTGAGTAGCAGCTACCCATTCAGATGGGGCATATGCTGTCCAGTTCACTCTAGTCGCCACCATACTCTGTTGTCTTACACTTACTCACACTTTCCTCACTTTGTCACCCACCTGACCTTGCAAAAATCTGAGTCTATGACCCCTTCCTTGGAATGTCAGCATGTCAGTTTTCCTGGTGATGACAGAGAGTGAAAAACTTGTCACTTTGTACTAACGTTTTGCATTTGATCAAAGAGGAGGTGGATGGCAAGCCTCCCCCTTACCACAGCACACACAGTAAAATCCTGAGCACTCACCCTGCAGACTGAGAGCAATGAAGCATTATGAAGTTTCATCATATAAAAGCTAGAAGCCCAGAGAGGTGAAGAAGCAACTTGGCACAGGCCACACAGCACTAGAGCAGCAAGTTGGGCCTGGGCCCAGGAGAGAGGTGCCCCTCTGTTTGCTTTTGAAGCCCCATCCTAGTGGAGTACAGTGGCTTCACTGATGCCCTCTCACTTTCCCTCCTCCACGTTCCAGTCTCCACAACCTTGTGAGAACAGCAGGCTGGCCGCTTTCCTCTCTGGGGACCCCCGACCACCCTGCCCTCTCTGCAGGGCTTAGCTAGCATTTCAGCATATTGATCCCTTGGAGGAGATGGGTGGTTGGAGGGTGTTTCTTTCTGTGACCTTAGAGGATCGTTGGCTCCAAAGAGCCACTGGAAATGGTATATTTGCTGGTGTCACCACTAAGCAGCTACGCGGTCAACAGGAAGAGCTGGCTCTTTCTCATTTCCCCTGAGGCAGGTGGCTCTGGCCTCCTTTTCTCTAAGGCTGGAGCAGGGAGGGAGAGATGTTGTTGCCCAAGGGTGCCATGCCTGCCCTGGATGGGCTAACTAGGCCCCAGAACCTGTTGCCTTCAGCTCCTGGTTCCATTGGCCTTTGACATTGGTGGCCTGGACATTGGTATTCTGCCCAGCAACTCTGTGCCTGTGTGGCTTGCAGGTGAACTAGGGCTGGCACCCTCAGCGCTCTGTTAGTTGTCCCACTGAGTAGGGCCTGGGGTGGGTTTCAGGATCTCATCTATGTGTCTCTGAATCTGCCCACCCAGTGCCCCCTGCCCTGCAGCTCCCAGAGGATAAAGAGTGGTTGACAGTTGCACCCCCACCCTTGTTACCCTCCCCTTTCCTCCCTACAGTGTCCACTCTGCTCTTGGCTCCAAAAAGCAAGCCAATCACCCACATACTTCTCTGTATCAGCTCTAAAGTAAAAGCTGCAAATACCAGCAGGTGTTCTGACCCCAAGGTATTCGAACTATGCCCTGCGTGGGTGCCACTCCCCCTCCCTGCTTGGGTGGTGTCGGAGGAGTAGTGGAAAGTCCGGGTTTTCATCACTACCCCGTGGTGATGAGGCCACATCCCTCCCTGTGGCATCAGTGGTGGCAACTGGGAGAGCAGCATCGGGACACCCCTGCCCCTTCCGGCCAGGGTGGTAGGCAGAGGCCACAGGGGCCAGAACTCCCACCCCTGCCCAGCAGTAATCGAAAACCTGTCCACCTGGATCAATGAAGAGAGCCTCTGGGACTACAACAAAAAATCCAACATTGGAGTTCCGGAAGAAGAAGAGGAAGACGAGAGGACCAAAAAGCACTTGAAGGAGTGAATAATGGCTGAAAACTTCCAAAAAATTTTAAAAGACATTTGTTGCTACAGAGTTAAGCAACAAAGTGAATCTTCAAACAGTATCAACCCAAAGAAGTCCATACCAGACATATCACAGTCGAACTTTTAAAGACTAAAGTCAAAGAGAAAAATATTGAAAGCAGCAAGAGAGGAACAATGCCTTAACTATAGGGCAACCACTTCAAATGATATTAGATTTTGCAGCAGAAACAATGGAGGTGAGAGGAAGTGGCACAGCACATTTAAAGTGCTGAAAGGAAAAAAAACCTGTCAATTCTGTATTCTATTTCTAGCAAAAATATCCTCCAGGAAAGGCAAGGGGAAATCCAGACATTCTCTGGATTTTAAAGAAAACTTTAAAAAGTGTGTTGCCAGCAGACTTACCCTAAAGAAGAGCTAAAGGAAGTTCTCGAAACGGGGGGTGGGGGGTGGGGTGGGGCTTCTAAAGAAGCTATCTTGGAACAGCAGGGAAGAAGAAAGGAAGTTTGCTTTTCTCTTGAGTTTTATAAATCATTTTGATGATTGAAGCAAAAAATATAACAGCCTGATGCACTTCTAAGTGAACACAGGAAATATTTAAGGCAATCATATTATTAACAGGGGAGGATAAAAGGACATGAAGGGAAATATCACATGATCATATCACTCAGTGCTGAAAAAAATATTTGACAGAATTGAACATCCATCCGTGATTAAATAAAAACGATCAGAAAACTAAAAATACAGGGGACTTTTTACAAATGTGATAAAGAGCATTTACCTCAACATCTCCCACTAAGGTCATGCTCACTGGTGAGAGCTTGCGCTCCAAGCTTGGGAACAGCACTATACCCCACAGAGCCCATGCTGGAGGTTCTTGCTAGTGCAATAGCACATGAGAAATGACTAAAAGGCATACAAATTAGGAAGACATAAACTGGTATATCTATTTGTAGATAACATGGTTGACTATGTAGAAAAATCCAGGAAACCTACACATTAAAAAATTGCCTAAACCTAATAAATGAATTCAGTACTATCTCAGGATACAAGATAAAACAGGAAAATAAATTATATTTCTATGAACTAGCAATGAATAGCTGGAGGAAAATAAAAATACAAAGCCATTTATACTGAAAAAAACAAAATACTTAGTCATAAATCTAACCAAACATCTTCAGGCTTTGCAGGCTAAAAACCACAAAATGCCAATGAAAGAAATCAAAGAAGATCTATATAAAGGGAGAGATATACCATATTTATAATAAAGATGTCAATTTTCCTCAAGTTGGTTAATGCAATTCCTATTAAATGTCAGGGTTACTTCTTATAGATGTAGACAAGATCATTATAAAGCTTATTAGGAATGGCAAAGGCACTAAAGTAGCTAAAAACAATTTTTGAAAAAAAAAGAATAAAGTGGGAGAAATCAGTGTCCTCAATTTCAAGGCTTATTATATAGCTACAGTAATCAGACTTTGTGATGTTAGTGGAGGCATAGCCAACCAGATCAATGGAACAGAATAAAGAACCCAGAAATAGACCCACACAAATGCCCAACTTTGATTTATTTATTATTTTTTAATCCTCACTTTAGGACATTTTTTTCATTGCTTTGAGAGAGAGAGAGAGAGAGAGAGAGAGAAGAGAAGAGAGAGAAACATTGGTGTGAGAGAAATATTGATTGGTTGCCTCCAGTACCTGCCCTGACTGGTGATCAAACCCATGACTTAAGTATGTGCTCTGACCAGGAATCAAACCCATAACCTTTTGGTTACAGATAATGCATCAACCAACCAAACCACATCGGCCAAGCCTCAGCTTGACAAAGATGTAAATCCATTCACTGGAGGCAGGAATAGCCTTTTCAATAAATGGTGCTGGAGCTATTAGACATTCATAGATTTTTTAAAAATCAATTTTAATCTGAATTTCATACCCTACATAAAATTTAACTCAAGACGAATCATGGACCTAAATATGAAATGCAAACCTGTAAAAATATTTGTTTTTAATTTTTTTGAGGAGGCACCCAGGTATGAACCAGGGACCTAGTTGTTTTTTTTTTTTTTTTTTAATAGGAGAAAATCTTTGGGATCTGGGCCTAGACAAAGAGTTCTTAGGTTCGATATCAAAAGCATCTGAAAATTTGATAAATTGGATCTCATCAAAATGAAACACTTTTGCTCTGTGAAAAACCTTGTTAAAGATTGAAAAAGCAAACTACAGACTGAAAGAAAATAATTGTTAACCACATATCTGACAAAGGACTGCTATCTGGGACATATAAAAACACTTAAAACCCAACAGTAAGCAACAGTAAAGTGGTCAAAAAGCGTGATCCGATACTTTGTCAGAGACAATACACAGACGGCGAGTAAGCCAAGGATAAGATGTTCAACACCATTAGCCATTAAGGACACACAAGGAAAGCCACAACAAGACATCACTACATGCCTCTCAGAAGAGCTAAAATGAAACAACAATGACAAGGAGCTCTACTCAGCAATAGAAGGGTACGTGCTGTGCTGTTAACACACGCAACTTAGGTAACTCTCCACAGAATCACTTTGAATGAAAAAGCCAATCCCAACCATACATACTGTGTGATTCCATTTCTATAATATTCTTGAAATGATAAATTTATAGAAAAGGTTGCCAAAGGTTGGGAGGAAAGTGGATGTGGTATAAAATGGCAACTGGAGGGGCTGCTGTGGTGGATGAACATGTCCCGTATCTTCACTGTACCAGTGTCAGGATCCTGGTTGTATCCTGTATTTGCAAGATGTTACTGTTGGGGGAAGCTGCATAGAGGGTACACAATTCTTTGTGTTATTTTATAGAACAATATTGCATGTATATTGCTCAACATAAGAGTTAAACTTAAAAATAAAGAGTAGTAAATACGAGAATTCCAAGGCACGGTGGGGGCCGTGATGAAGTGCGATGGGAAGTGATGCTTCTCCTCCGGTTGGGTCGTCAGTGTTGGGAGCCGGATCTGGTTATAGATAAGATCATGGAGATGAGAAATTCACTTTAAGATGAACTTGTGTAAAAGAATTTATAGAAAGCAATTGTGTAAGAATTTTGGTTGCCAGTGACAGAAATTCAAACTGGCTTTAAGGGGCAAAGAAAAATCTGAAACAGAAAGTTGGGTTCTCACAACTGAGAAGCCCAGGGAAATGGCTTCAGCTCAGGGACCTAGCTCCTCCCTCCTGAGTTGGCTGGATTCTCAGCTGTCATGGGGCACAGTCCCAAGAGGCTCCTGGCTCCCACTCTGAATGGAAGGTGAGCCCTATTTCCTCATCATTTCAGCAACAGCCCTGAGGTTGAGTCTCATTAGCCTAACTGTGATGTTGTGCGCCCATCCTGTACTAATTAATGTGGCCAAAGAGACTTGACACCCCCGTTGGCCAGTCCCACTCCGTGTGCTCACTCCTAACGGGTAGGGGTGAGGCCAGCCCCCACACAAATCACGTGTCTCGAGAGAAGGGAGAAGTGGTCCCTTCACACTGTGGGTGTGGGTCTGGCAAAACTAACATATGCATACTCATGGGATCCCAGGAAAAAAGTCTGCTTCTTCATTCTCTGTCCTTGGGTTCTCAATTTCCATCACTCCAGCACAGATATCCCAGATTGAACTAGAATCTTAAACTTTGTTGCTCAGAGGAGGAGTTATCTGATTAAACTAGCTTTGGTTACACATTCAGCCCTTATCCAAACATCCCTGAGCAGGGGGCGGAGTCACCTACAGAACCCTTTGGTGGGCAGGGCAGTTCCTAGAGGAGCCAGACCGACACCCCACAGTGGTCTATTATAGGTAGAGCTTCTAGAAGATCTAAATGAACTCCTTATCATGAAACAGCAGGGAACTCCTTTAATGGGCTGGGCAATAAGGGGTAGATGATGACTGGGGACCCCTGGGGAAAGGCTGGACCCTGAGACTTTGCCATGCTCTCCTCTGGACGTTCTGAGGCTGACAAAGCAGAGTAGTGTGGGCGGTGGGCCGCACTCACTCCAAGGAGTTCTGGGCAGTGATGTTCAGAGACCCTATGGGTTGGTGGAAGGGGAAGCTGGGGGCTCAGGGGCAGCGCAGGGTTGGCCACAAAACTGAGCCCTTGATTTGGAGGAAACTGGCCATTAGGGCAGGGACTGGGGGAATGGGGACCTAGGAAGCAGGCCAGGTGTAAGTAGAGCAATGTGGGTCCAGCACTCCTGGTTATAAATGTTACTGCACAGTCTTGCCCAGAAGGATCAGGTGGGAGGCTCTTTCTACAGTGAGCGCTGTCCAGCGAGGCGCCTAGCGGTGCACCACCTTTCCCTGCTTTCCAGCGTGAGCGGGCCAGGTTCTCTGCCCCAAGATCAGCAGGTAGATCAGGTGAGCAGCCAACAGAGCCTCCTGCTGGGCCCAGAGAAAGTATGGGTCACGAAGGTCATTACAATTGAGCCTCTCAGAGGGAGGCTTAGAAACTGAGTCAGATAGATAGAAGTGGGCAGTAAAAATGTTGATAATTGCGGCGATAGTAATGATAGCAAACCTTTCTGGAGTGCCGACTAGGTACCGGGCTCTGCTCCTCTCCCTTAATCCTGGAAACAAGCCTGGAAACACCTCCATGAGGTGGGGCTATTGTTATGCCCATTAAAATGGATCTGAGGAATATGAGGCAGAGAGGTTAAGCATCTTGCCCAAGGTCACACAGGAACAAAGGTAGTTCAACTCTTACAGAAAATCAGTGTTTAGGGTTCGGGTCCCCATCTATTCTCATCATCAACTTTCACTAGTCTCACATTCCCTTACTCCAGCACCCCAAATCTCCTAGTGTGTGGAGTGCTCCCTACGCCTCATGCCCCCATGCCTTTGCACACACTCTTCCCTCTTCCTGGAATGCCTTTCCCCGGCAAGCCCTTCCTCATCCTCCCAGACCCAAGCACGGCTGTGCGGTGGTAACCCTCCCTGTTGTCCACCCCCTTGGATGGAATGGCTTTCCCTCTTTCTACCTCCTAATAATGAACTCTGTCATATCCGAATCACAGTGTGCAGATGCTGGTGTCTCCCACACTGGACCGTGAGTGGGGCAGGGGCCCTTGTTCTCTGTACAGCAGAGATCTGACCTAGAAGAGGCAGCCATACAGGGTGCATGGATGTGGGTGGGTGGCGCTTCCTGTCCCCTGCCCCTCCTCACCGGCACCTCTTTCCTCCTCTCTTGGCAGCTTGGCGTGGGGCTCCTTTACCTGCTGCATGGCTGCCTCTGTCACCACGCTCAACTCCTACACCAAGACGGTCATTGAGTTCCGGCACAAGCGCAAGGTCTTTGAGCAGGGCTACCGGGAGGAGCCGACCTTCATGGACCCTGAGGCCATCAAGTACTTCCGAGAGAGGTCAGTGCCCATGGGGTCATCTCTGGCCACCAACAGAAGTGCTCTGGGGAGGATGTGAGGCGGAAGGGGCAGGTTGGGTAAGGCAGAGTTTGGACTCCATTATGTTGGAATAGCTGGGACATTTTAATGTTTTATTGGACATGTGACGGCCCTGAGCTTAGGTAGTCAGAGCCTGAGAAACCAGGAAGGGAATCAAGTGGCATGTTTGCCATTTGGCCCCAGGCTTCTTAGAACCAAGATGGGGTCAATACAAAGGCTGAGCCAAGGTGTCCGTCTGGGACTACCACAGCACTGAGTGACAAGGAGACCCAGCAGTGGGGCTGGTGATGGCTGCTGGAAAAGGGCTCCTCAAGGTCAGGGACCAAATCTGACCTCCTGAGTCCTCAGTGTCCAGCTAGGACTAGAGCAGGTGACAATAAACAGTGGCTGGATGGTTGAATGGTTGGGTATATGGAAGGATAGATGCATGCATAGATGGATGATGGATATATGGATGCATGGCTGGGTGGAAGGATAGGTAGGCAGATGGTTAGCCTATTTCCTGGGACCACCTCTTAAATAAACTCCCTTACCTAAATTCTCATCACAGAGTTGGCTTCTGGGGGTATGATTGGGCATGATATAATGTCCTCCAGTGGCAGAGAAGTGAAAGGTCCTCTGGACTGAGTCTGAAGAGGAAAAGGAGGAAGGAGGATGTGAGGCCAGGAAGTGTTGAGGAGTTGGACCCTCTGTGGGGCACATGAAAGGGTTTCAATACTAGGAGTTACGTGGTGGGGGCCACGGTGTGACCTCTCTGTGATGCCATTGTCTCTCCTCTGCCGTGTGGGCCTCCTTTCTATTTCTTGACCATTGCAAGCTCAGTCCCACCTCAGGGCCTTTGCTCCTGCTATATCCTTGCCTGAGATACTCATCCGACTGACTCACTAAGGCCTCTGCTCATTGAGGTCTTCCTTAATCAGTTGGTCTAAATCTGCACATTCACTCTTTAACCCATTGCTACTTTTTATAATACCTATACAATCTAACATTATTCTACTTGTTTATCTGTTTGATAGTTTGTAGACTGTGAGCTCCATGATAGAAGGGCTTTGCTGTATTGTCATTGTATTCTGAGCATCTCACCTAGAACTGGGCCAGGCACCTAATAGATGCTCATTGAATTTTCTGTATGTGTGATTAACTAAATTCTTCCCTTTGGAGACCTCAGCCCTGACTACCTCGTGCCTTTTCAGCTCAATCCTCACCTTGGTCAGGCAGATTCAGCATTCCAAAACCCCTACACTGAAGTCCCAGGTCAGGTGTTCAGACCCGGGCCAGTTAGCTGGGCCTGGGAGGTTGGGCTAACCTGGCAGATGGGCCTGCCTCACTCACAGCTGTGGCCACCGCATGTGCACTAGGGAGGAGGCAATGACTGAGATAACAGGGGACCCGTGGTAGGCACTCGGGAAATGTTTATAGAAGCCATATAAACAGCCTGATGTCAAAACTGTCCCATTAACTCTGCATCAGTTGTCACCTTGGCTACGGGAGAGCCTGGAACATTGGTGGGCAATCTTGTTTTGCTGAGGCAGAAAAGAGGGCCACTTTGTACCAAGAAGCTGCCGTTTGCTGCTGCCCCAGTTTCAATGATCCCAATGATGCAGGAGAGGATGCTTCCCAGCATATGTGCAGAATATCACTTTCCACATTCATAACTTGAAATTATGCACAGGTTCATCAAATTATTTTCCTTCTCTGAGGAGATCATTTCAGCTGAACTGGGCTGTTCTAATTTTTAATTTTCTTTTTCTGTGCGTGTGTGTGCATGTGTGTGTGTGTGCATGCGCTACAAAGATCCCAGAGCACACAGACAGATGCCTTCACAGGTTTGCAGGTGGTCCAGAAGCAGGGCTGGAATCCTGCGCAGGCCAGCATCCCCCAAACCGCAGCGGGGGACACAGGAATGTTTCCTCCCCCTTGGGGCACAGGGGTGCTATAGAACGAGCAGCGGTTTGGAGACTCCCAGCCTCAGTGAGTTTTCCAGTTTTGTCGCTTTGCTGCTGTGTGACTTAGAGCAAGGCATGAAGCCCCTCCGGGCTGGCCTCCTCTGACCCACAGCGGGAGGGGCAGAGCTCTTGACATCCTGGGAAGGCTCAACTTTGACAAGGCAAGTAATGTGCTGGGCAGTGCCAGGCACATGGAGGGAGTTTTGCGTGTGAATTCCTATTCCTTCTGCTACTGATGCGAAGTATGAAGCTTGGGAATGGTTAGGTCAGGGTGAGGTGGAGATGCTGTGTTAGGTATTAGGACTTGAATAGTCATATTTGTAACCACAGCTGACACTTCTGCAATGCTTGCCCTGTGCCAGGCACTCCTCTAAGCGCTTTAGATGTTAATTTCACAACACATCTGAGAGGTAGTAGGTATTATTGTACCCCATTTCACAGTTGCCAAAGCAAGGCGCAGAAAGGTGAAGTGACTTGCCCCAAATCACAGAGCTGGTAAGTCCGTGATGCGTGGCTGCTCAGGACTGCTCAGTGGTTTCTGCCCCACATTGAGGGTCCGCAGAGGCTCACAGCGTGAGGGCAGGAGAGGCACATGTGGAGCTCATTCCATCCAGGCCTCTTCCGGGCCCGAACTCGGCCTCACCCCACCTGGGGCGTGTTGGATTTTTCTGGGCAGGAGCGAGCCTGTTGCTGGTCTGAGGAGGCTCTGAAAGGTCTTCAGGGGCTTAGGGAGGTGGTGGCCTCTGGAAGAAAGGAGTGTG
Source organism: Noctilio leporinus (assembly GCA_004026585.1). Classification (NCBI taxonomy): domain Eukaryota; kingdom Metazoa; phylum Chordata; class Mammalia; order Chiroptera; family Noctilionidae; genus Noctilio; species Noctilio leporinus. Next base: position 37,722 of record PVIW01006210.1, on the reverse strand, counting down.
CGTGCATGTGTGTGAGCTAGTGTGCACACAGGTTGGGTTTGGGGTGGAGAGAGCCTCTACCTCCTGACTGAGCAGCCTTGCTTGCTAGTAGAAACTTCTGGAATTAAACTCCCTGTGTCTTATCCCCAAGGAGGACATCTCATGGGGCCTCCTGGAGAGGGGAGGGTTGGAAGATGCTGAATGAAAGGTAAATATTGGCAGACTGGGGCTTTCCTGCAGGCTTAAAACTCAGATGTGGTTTAACAATGTGTGGGAAAAGATGAGACGTGTCGCGTTGGACTCCAGGGGCGGTTCCGCCACACTGAGCACACATCCCGCCCCCCAGGGAAGGCTGCAGGGGTGGGGTGGGTAGCTCAAGGCTGGGACTGAGGTAGCTCCTGTCCTCTGAGGCGACTCAGTCACTTCGCTTGCTCTGCAGCTCGTCGCTCTCTCATTAATTAATTTACTTTCTTGTTTGCTCTCCCTCCTCCCATGCGCAAACCTTGAGAGCTGGTCCTTCTTGGTTTCCACTCAGCCTGGTACCTGGAACCCTAGGGCTCAATAAGTCATTCATAATAATGCTATGGCTAAGTACACAGATTTAGAACGAAGGACCAGCTCCTTGGCGTCACTTTTGAGGTACTGCCACTGCCTTGCCCCATTGCGGACCCCGTTCCTGCTGTACACAGTGCCCCCTGGACCTCCACGTTCCCCAAAACAGGTCCCTCTCCTGCCTCCACAGAGCTCCGGACCTGCCACCCCTCTGCCTGGAGTGCCTCCAACTCCTTGCCTCAATACAGGTGGGGTCTTCAGGACACACCTCAGTATGGACTCTAAACCCAAACGCCTGCCTTCCCTGCCCTCTCCACCCTCTCCAGCCTGGTCTGCAGTTACCGGCAAGCTCCTCAGGGCGGGACACAGGAGGACTGCCTTCTTTATCCAGCAGCACAGGGATAAAAGGAGTGACAGAGCCGAGAGGAAGGCCTCTGGGAAGACCCTTCTGGGCCCGGTCACTGGCTTGTCAATCAGGCCAAGGTGACTTTGCCCCCTGGTGGCTGTTGGGGGTCTGACTGGCACAGCCTGCTCCCCAGCCCCAGGAACATCACCACGTGAAGGTACCCCCACCCCTGCAACTGCTCTCCCCTTGGCTCTCCTTGTAGCCCAGGCTGGTTATGAAAGGAGCTTTTGAAAGAAGCCAAGTCTGGGGGTTTTCAAGTTGTGCTGGGGCTCCTGGGGGTCCCCCTTGAAAGCTGTTGAGAGTGGGGGTGGGGTTTGGGGTAAGACTTCACTCATGTTAGTGATAGTTTTTCTAAGTAATAATCTCTAACCCATGCAGTTCTGAAAATGATCTCAAGGTGATAACATCCAGACATTTCTTTTTAAAACCCAATGTGGAGAAACGGGAGGCAAAGCCGTCAACTACACAAAGATTAGGAGAGCGGGGCGACACTGTGGAAAGCTTTATCTTCTCTCTAGTTCCCAAATGTTTTGTATTCTGGTGATATGACTCATAAAATGGGAAAAGGAAAAAAGAATCTTTTTAAAAATCCATTTATTCCACCCCCCCCCCCCCCATCTTACAATGAAATGGCACGTGTGATGCATGGAATCTTAATTTCCTACCTGTGGTCATTTCTTTGCCAACCTCCCTTTTAATCCCATCCTTTATTCTATTGTAAATGGGTCATTGAAAAATCACCGTATTCTTTCTCCTTTGCTACCGAGTCTGAGCTCTTTGACCCGAGACTCATTCAACAGCAGCTCCCTCACACCTCTCAGTGTCCACTTCCACTGCCCAAGGATTACTTTTCTGTGACACCTTGCTCCTCGTCACTCCTGCGGGAATCCATTGAAATCACTGTCTCTCCCTGAGAGGAGTGCGAAGCCCAGAAATCAGAGCTGGCACGTGGCAATGCAGGGCCCTCGCCCAGCTCCCACCATTACACCAGTGAGCAGAAAGCGGAGAACAGTCCTTGAGGTGGAAACTGATCAAAGGGAAATGGGAAGAATGTGCCGAAGGATAGCCACTCGGTTTTCTCCTAAATATCAGCCAGCTGAGGGGACCCAGGTGGTGGGAGGGCGGCAGGCAGCCATATACCCCACGGTCACCACCACTGGTTCCTTGGCGATACCCACTTGTAGCCAGGATGGTGGGGGGCACACTGCCGACGTGGGGCCTGCTAGACAACAGCCTAGAGCTGTGGGGAGGACGGCTGGGCCTACGCTGGGCTCCGGTGCCTGGCTCCTCAGATGGACCCGGGGCCCAACTGCATGAAATGCAGAATCTCAGGCCCCGCCCCAGATGTGCCCAGTTGAAACCTGCATTTAACAAGCTTCTCAGATGATCTGTGAGCACCGTCGAGTTTGGGGATCATTAGTCTGGAGGACAGAGCAGGTGTGGCCTTGCTCAGGCAGCAGGAAGAGGCATGTGGACTAAGGAGGGTGCTACAGATGCCCAAAGTGTGGTCCCCAGGCATGTGCCCCATTTGCAAACAGCCCCAGTGGTGTAAGGACAGAAACTGAGACAGGTGTGTGGAAGCTTCCACCGTAAGTTAACATTGCTGGCACACCCGAACTGGCCTTTTGTACGTGGTGTTTTCAAACTTCATTTTCTAGTAACTCATTTTCATTGTATTTTATTTTAAAATTGGTCCAAGGTAGATTGAAAATTAAGGAGAAAAACCTAGACTCTCAGTTCATACCAGAAAGTTGCTGGAGACAGGCGCCAGCCTGGACCCTTGAGGGAGGAGCGGCTTGGAGGAGCACGCAGACAGGGCCCCGGGGCTGGGGAGCTGCTGGCGGAGATAAGACCTGGCGGGACCCCTGCCAGGGCCCCTGGCTGCAGTGGCTCTGTTTGGCCTTGGAATTAGGAGTGCAGGTACCGGGGAGACAAAATATTGGTTCTGGTCCACCTCAAACCCTCAGATCCCCAGAGTCCCCTGCTTCCGTCCCTTGCCTGCATCCCTTTCTTCTCTCAAAAAGAGCAAACACCTGACTCCTGTCAGATTCCAGATGTGTGGGCCACTGGGGCAACGACTGGGTGACAGTGCAGCCATGCCCCACACAGTTGCTTGCATATCTGCTGGACCCACCTTCCACTAAGACCTTACAGGGCAGGCCCACCAAGGGCGTGTGACTGAGAACACCCTGCCAGCCAGAACCTGCGGGACCCGGGGAGAATGCTCACACTCCAGGGACCAATAAGCCCCAGTCCAAGTCACAGCCCTGCCACTAACCAGCTGAAAATCAGCTACGTTGGGAGATGTCACCCCACCTAAGTCCACCAGTGCTACACATGGGCTCTTCCTTTGCCCCAGAGAGCCTGTCGTTCAGGTTGTCAGCACAGCACTCAGCTTCGCAAGTTCCACGTAGACCTCGGCTTCCATTTCATATCGGAACACAGGATGACAGTGATGATGGTGGTGGCCATAGTGGTGACTCTGGCTGGGGCAAAGGCTGAGCCGGTGTACACCGGTCCACAATAACAAGGATTTAAACAATTTACCAGTTTTATTTGTCTCTCACATGGAAGTGTGAGAAGGTACCTTGGTTATTGCCCTGTTCCCTCGGGCTCATTCAGCTTCCTGGGCCCCACAGGGTTCTCTCACCCTGAGCTCCTGCTCTGGCTCTCCTGGTCCCCAAGGCGGGAGTCTGTCTCTCTGGGGCAGAAGGCTGTGCTGTGACGCCCCTGGGTTCCCTCTGCCCTGAAAGCAGGCGTGTTTGATAATGTGAAGCTGTTTCTGTTTCTTCCAAACCACCTTTTTTCCTCAGGCAACAAGCGGGTCAGGTCTAAATGGTGGAACAGAGGAAAGGGTGTGCTGGGTTCGGGGGAGCATCGGCTGAAATGTTAAAATGAGATTCTTCCTCACCAGGAACTATGAAGATGGTGACACCTGCCAAGTGGGGCTATAAAAGCTATAAACAGGGACAAAAGCATTTCTTAACTCGGTCCTACAACCACCCTGAGAGATGGGTACGTTGTTGTGCCATCAAATAACCCACAGAGGAGTCGCCCAAGTCCCAGAGAAGAGGAGACGCAGCATGTGCACAGAGGGCCTGAGGGGCGCAGGGACCCACCTGCTGCCCCTTCTGAGCACCATTCACTCCAAGCTTCCCATTAACCCTTCAAGGCACTTATTTAAACGTGTGGGTAATTTCCCACATCATGTTAAAAAAAAAAAAAAAAGAAAAGAAAAAGAAAAGGCCTGTTTTCAGAAAGCACAAAACATTTTCTGTGGGAAATTACAGTTCAAATCAAAGAAAATTTTCACCTAGTGACATGTGCAGTTGTTCCTTTTCTTTCTACGAAAAGCTGAGCACACTGGAGACCCCCAACTACCTCCCCAGAAGGTCATCATCGGCCATCGCCATAACCGCTGTCACATTTGCCACTCACTCACTACAGGCTGCCAGGATCCTGTAGATCTGTTACTTTCGCTGACGAATCTGGTGGTGAGGGCTGCACCTGTGCAAGGACTCCAGCTCTTTCCAGAAGGCAACTCCGCGTGGCAGACAGACAGACAGACCCGGCCACACCTCCGACTCCCTCTCTGAGGAGGGAGCTCCTCACAGGGGCCTTCGTGCTGCTCCGGGTCCCCTGCTCCCTGAAGCCTCAGCTGGTCCCGACCTACACATGTGGTTCTCAACCCTGACTGCACATCCCAATTTCTGGGTAATTCAAAACTTCCCCGGGGGGCTTCAGAGAGTCTCCAAGTTGAGAACCACTGGCCTGACCGGAGGTTCACCCACTCTGTCCCACAAACCTAATCCAGCCTCCGCCTGCTGTAAACTGTAACCAAACGTCTAGTCAACAATGCACCCATTTATTTGCATATTGTCTGCAGCTGCTTGGAACTCTGAGAGCAGTTGAGGAGCTGTGACAGAGACCATATGGTACACAAAGCCTCACATATTTGTCATCTATACCTTTTTAGAAAAAGTTTGCCAACTCCTGGATGAGACAGTCCACCCTTATTCAACCTTAATAACCTCCAACCTTAACCCCAGCAACAAGCATGGGCTTCTCAAGGGCAGGGACCTCGGAATCCTTGTCCCTGCAGCCCCAAGGGCAGCCCAAGGCCTGGCCTGCAGTAGGCGCTCACCCACCTGCAGGTGATCCTTGATATGTTAACTATTGAGCTTTGGGTGACTTAGCAGCAAGGTCTGGGTGACCAGGAAGAGGAGGCTCCATGCCAGGCAGGGCTGGTTCTTGCCTTAAACATGGACCCCTGTGTTCCCAGGCCCCTCTCCCCAACCTGAGGCATTCAACAGAGTCCCAGGAGGTGCCCAGTTGGAAGCCTGGGGGAAGGTGATCTTAAAATAAGAAGCCATGAGAATTGAGAGTCTGGGACAATCAGGGAATGGGCTCAAGGTTAAAGCTGTGAAGTGCAGGTGGACATGGCAGGGCTAATATTGATCGACTTGGTGTCGCTGGCCGTGATGTGACCAGGCAGGTGGTGCTTGGGGATAAGGACGGACTCAGTCACCTGGTCCAGCTGTCTGAATCCAGCTGCTGCTTCATGACTGGTGATACTCCAGCCTTGAACACCTCTACAGATGGGGAACTCAACACCTTGCTAGATGCACATGCAACATTACTTGGAACAGTGAACAAACTGGAAGAACACCTAAACTGGAAGAACTACTACTCAATAGGGTATTAAATAGTAGTTATTTTCTTCACAAACAGCTATCAAGGAAAAAGATGAGTGAGATTTATGTGTAGTGATAGAAAAATATGAAAATTTATGGGTTAGTTTTTAAAAAAATCAGGTTACACAAACAGTGTATTTCATTTGAGGCTATTTATATAACTTCATTCCGAAAAGCTAGATACAGCCCTGGCTGGCGGCTTAGTGGATTGGCGCCAGCCTGTGACCCAAAGGTCGCTGGTTCGATTCCCCAGCCAGGGCACGTAACCAGGTTGCAAGCCAGGTCTCTGACCAGGTCCGTAGCTGGAAGCAGGTGAAAGGCAACTATACATTGATGCGTCTCTCCCTTTCTTCCTTACTCCCTGCCCTTCTCTCTGAAGATAATGCATACAATCTTTGGAAAAGGAAAAAATATATATAAATAAAAAATGTTTTAAAAGAGAGATACAAAACTACTAACAGTGATGGTACTACTTCACAGAGGGTACCATCTCTTTGTAGGATGGGATTTTTTTTCTTGTTAACAAACCTGTGCTATCAGAAAAATAGCAAAGATGTTTCCACTAAAAGACAAGAAAAAGGAGCATCTCTCCCTTCCCAAAGTGTCAACACCCAGGCCTTCCTTCTGCTGCCGGGCCACGCATGCCGCAGAGATATTCGTGAAGAACAGCGTGTGCAGTTTGCTCCCTGGGAGGCACAGGCCTGATCCCTCAGGGGGACAGTATGGGCAACCCTCGGGTGGCCTCTGGTCAACACCTGTAATTTTCTAACTCAAGCGCAAGCTTATCTTTCTTCTAGATGGGAAGCTCATTGAGGACAGAGACCACAAAACATTATGTCTGCACAGAGTGGGACCTCAGGAAACTCCTGCCGAGTGAAGGAACGAGCAATCTGAGGCAACCAACAGTCATGACTATCTCTCCCTCTACTACGGCCATCGCTGCCATTGTTTGCTTGTCACTCACCACCTTCCGGTGTCTCCTCCAGCCCCTGGACATGGTTGCGCAACCAGGAATAAGGGGTGATGGGAAGAAGCAGGAAGCGGGTTGGGCATTTGCCGGGAGAGGATCGAGACTTCCGTGCACACGAACAAAGAGGGTAGCAGTGGAATGAAGAGCAGGGCAGGGGGAAGGGAAGACAACACTGAGGGCCCTGGGACAGTCTTGGGGAAGCCCTGAAGGTGACACGAGGAGGGAGGTTTCAAGCAGCTACAAGACAAGTGAAAGGCAGAGAGGAAGGAGGGAAGATATCAGGATGTGGCCAGAGAGGCAGAGTTGGGAGTGCTCTCCATGCTCCTAGGAGACACAGTGACCACAGTGCTTTCTGCTGCAGGGGACCACGCTGTGTTTCTCTCAGGGTGGTGCCCTTTTGGACTGGGCCACAAATGGATGAGTGCAAGGTGGGCACAGGGCCCTGCCCACTCTCTGGCCCAGTCACTGGAGGGGAAGGAGGGGTGGCGGGTCTTGGTCCAAGGCCATGTCAGAGAGTCTGCAGCTGCCTCCACCCAGACCCCCTCAGCCCCTGTTGGAGCTTGTGGGCCCAGCCACACCGGAAGAGACAGCCCCTCCTGAGCTGCGGTGACGTTGAGATGCCAAAGGAGAAGGAGGAAGCGTGGGAGAAACTCTCACAGCAGTTGGTGGGAACAAGCACTGTGCCGGAAGGCATAGGCCCAGGGCTCCATTTTTATGTAGAAATGGCTTTAGGAAGTGTTTTAATGTGGTTAAGCAAAGTGACACAGCTCATAAAAGTCCATTGCTCCAAGTTAGAAAGCAGGCACGTTGAAAAGAAAGCTCCAGATTTAACTTCCTGTGTTCTCGTTATCTAGGGTTAGTCACTATTAGGCTTTTGGCATATATTCCACCAAATAGTTTTTGGGCACATCAATGCGTCGTTGTTTAAACAAATCAAACTGTCCACATTTTTTTGTAACTTGCCATTTGCACATAATGGAACATCCTTTTGTGACAGCACGTGGGTTCGCATCTGGGTTCTGCTTCTAATTTACGAGCTCCGTAGCATCTTATCGGTCATGTCACCTCAAAATACCTGTGCTTCTTCATCCACAAAGTGGACACATGGCACCCATCTCTCCGGGTGGCGGCAAGGGCCTCCTGGGGCAGCGGGACAAACTGCTTTGCAAAAGTTCTCTGGGGGGGAGGGGCCACACTTCTTAGTCGAGGGCCTCTGCCAGCTCAGGCTGCACTTTCTTACACAGCCTTCGGGTTCTTTTCTTTCCAGGATTGAGAAGGCGGATGGGCGTGAGGAGGAGGACCTTCGCTTAGACTGCCGCCATGAGAGACACCCAGCCCGTAAGTGGCCCCGTTGACCGGAGCCTGTGTACAGATCCCGGGCCGTGGGGGGAGAAAGAGCCCTGGCCACGAGCCAGACAGCCTCTCCGGCACCCCTGCTTTCTCTCACAAACCAACTCCACAGCAGGGGAAGCTGCGGCTGCTGTCCTAGAGTAGCAGTCCTCTTTGTGCGGCAGGCCCAGGCCAGCCCTGGGCCTGAAGGGAGAGCGGCAGCTGTGTTGCACCAGCCAGGCCAGGGAGGTGACGTTGGGCAGATTTGTGTGAGTTGTGGATGCTCCCGGCAGCTTAGAATGAACGCATCGACTTCATATGCCTCACTGTGGGGGGGCGCCATAGACAGAATCTAGGGCACCCACTAGGAAAACAAATCTCTGAGCTGGAAAGCAAAGGGGAGGTGAAAAGAGAGGAGGGCCTTGCTCCCGACAGAAAAGGAAAGCCAATGTATATTCAAGTATATTAAAGTTAAAATGGCAGAAGCTCAGCTGAGCCTGCTCAGTGCCTACCTTGGGCCACTGCCCACTCCACCCCCTTCAAAGGGCTTTTCATGCCTGATCTCAAGTTCTTGCTGACCCCAACCCCTGCAGAAATTACAACCCACATTTTGCAGATGAGGAAATTCAGATTCTGAGAGGTAGAGTAACTTGCCTAAGGCCACACAGCTCAGGTGGCAGAGCAGTTAGGGTAGAGGCCGTCAGCACCCTGCCCACATCTCTCAGCTCTTTTAGGAAGCTCTGTCTACTGTAGGAGAGTCCCCATCTCTGTGCCAGGGTCTTCCCTGACCTGCTCCCTGCCCCCAGAGCAGGTACACTCTGAGTCCCGGCAGGACTGAGTCAGGTGTAACCAGGATTAGCAGCTCACCCTGGGTGGGCCACCTTCCTGTACCACTTTCCTCCTCACTGCCCAGAGTGCCTGTGTGTCCTTAAAATCTTCCTTACTCTTGCATTCCTACCTCAGGGTCTGCTTCTTGTGAGACCCAAACTAAGACAGTGAAGATTTAAACTCAGTCTGCCTGACTCCAAATCCTGTGATCCTCCTAACTGAGTGAAAAATGGCTCTACCTGGAGGCAGCAGATGGAGCCCTGGTTGGAGGAGAGCAGAGAGTCTGACCTCTCCTGTAGGAGGCATCTGCCCAGAAAGGTGACCTGCCCCGCAAACAAGAGGTGGCACTTAAGCGAACATGGGGCTCACACACTTTCATTTCATGACAGGTGTCTGTGCTAGGGTGGAGGGCTTCCTGGAGGAAGGAGTCAAGAACCAGGTTATGGAGGCAGCTAGGGTGCGCCCACCTCAGGAATAACAGAGAACAGAAATCCACCAGGGGGCTCAGGGAGCAAGCAGTAGGGACCAAGGCTGAGGGGCCTGCCGGCCCACTGTAGCAGGCCCGCTGGGCTGAAGCCTCTCCAGGGTGGAAAGAGGCTGGGGGCTTGTTTGAGGGCAGCTGGGGAGCTGGAAGGAGAAAGGCCAAATTCTTGAGACCTGAGGATGAAAGAAAGGGGAGCCAGTCCGGCCCTAAGAGTAAGCCCTGGAATTAAGAATGAGGAGACGCAGGGTCGGGATTGCAGGAGCCTTCCGCCCACCCTGGTCCTGCACCGTTGTCTCCTGAGCGTGAAAGAAGACCATGTCAGGTGCTAAGGAGGGAAACTACGATGAGAAAGAGGAAAGGGGAGGCTCCTTTAGAGCCACCTCCCTGAGCAACTGGGACCTAAAGGATGAGCGGGGTCAGCCAAACAAGGGTGGTCCAGACAGAGGGGCTGGCAGGTGCAGGGTCCGGAAGCAGGGGCAGCCAGGTCTGGAAGCCAGTGTGGGGGGAGGGCAGTGGACGAGGGAGGAGACGGGCCACAGAGAGAAGGGGTGGCCATGGGAAGAGGCGGCCAGGCATTGGGGATCCCAGGGAATTCTGAGCAGGGAAGAGGCTATGGGGATTCTTTATCTTCATCTACATCTACGTCTTTGTCTATCTACTCATATCTATACTCTATGTTTCACCTACTCACACTGTAGCCTGACTTTTGCCCACCCTTTATAGGCATTGATGTATTTATCTATCTCCTTTCCCATCTGCATCCCTCCCTCCATATGTAAAGCGAGGAAAGGATTGGGGAGCAGCACAGGTGCCAGCAGACCAGCTTGAATGGTGTCACGGTCATTTTGGGAGAGATGCTGGTGGCCAGAGATAAACCAGAGGTTAAAGTGGGTGCATTCAAGAACTCTTGGCTGGAAGAATTATCAGGGTCTCAGCTTGGTTTCCCCCAGGAAGCAAGTGCTGAGATAAGGATTTGATAGCAAGTAGCTTCTTTGGTGACCTCAGAAAACCCAGGAAGGAGCAGGTGTGAGGGACTAAGCCCAAAAAGTCAGGTGGCAGTGAAAAGGACATTGTCTGGCTGGCTAGCACCAGCCCCTCTTGAGGGACTTGGGCAGTCGGTGCCAAGCACACACATCTGGGTCACCTCCAGACATGACGGTAGCTGTGCTCCGTCATAGCGAAAGGGCTGCTGTGCGGGACAGATGCAGGAACTTCTTGGGGCCGGCGGGAAAAGCTGGGGGCGCTCACAGGGGAGCGCGGAAGGCAGTGAGGCAGGGGCTGTGCGCCGACCCTGAGGTTTCCAGTCCCAGCTTCTCCAGGAAGAAAAGACTCTCAGACCCCACAGTGCCTCTGCCAGGTGTGCCTTGTACGAGGCGGCCAAGCTAGCAGGCATGGCTGCCTTTCTCAGGGGCCAGGACAGGCGCTGGGGACTCAGTGAAAGAATGAGGAAGACAAAGACCTCATCTGGGGTCAGAACAGAGGGAGGAGCTGCCTGAAAGTGGGCTGGCCTGCCAACATGAGAGCGCTGGTCACTTTAATTATCCTGAGGTGGGCTGCTTGCATGTCCACATGAAAGTCATTTATTCACTTGCTTAATTCAACTATCCTTTACTAACGATGCTTCCCTGGGTGGGGCTCCATGCTGACACCCGGAGAGAAATAAGACATGTTCACGGGCTGGGCAGCTCCCAAGCCACCAATGTACGATGTGGCCAGAGCAACACAGGGATCAGTGGAGGTGCCTCAGAGGCTCAGGGTAAGAGTGGGGTGCAAGAGAAGGAGACGGGGGACAGAATACTTAGCCAGGGGTGATTCAACCTGGTGGAATTATGCACCTGAGATGTTGATACCTGGCTTTGATGATGATAATAAACAACCAGGTCTGATGATTCTACCTCAGCCTTATGTATGTTCTGAAGACTTACCATTTATCCACTCACTTCATCCTAAATACAGTCCCATTTTACAGGCAGGGAAAGTGAGGCCCAGGGAAGCTACGGCTGTGACAGGGAATAGCAGGGCTGGGATTTGCCCCATCCTGTCTGGCGCCAGAGACCGAAACCTGGACACACCGCACCTCCTGGGCCTGATCAGTTGTGAGGACACAGGGCCCAGCCCCATGGGCTTGGCCCTCACAGAGAGCTCACGGGCTGGAAGAGCGGCCAAATTACACTATCCAGGGAGATAACACCATCCCCAGAATGCAGTCTCTTAGCTGCGAGTGGGTTTTTGGCCAAGAAAATATTTTGGAAACGTCTGGACAAGTTTTGCAATATTTATTCACCAAGCAGCTGCTCCGATTTTGTGGTGGGCTGACTTTTGGGCACAAGGGACCAGGGAGGAGGAAAGCCAGGAGCCCGTGTTATTAAACACTTCCTGTGCGCAGGTCTCTGCTAGGCACTTCACAGCCTTCTCATGGGATGGCTGCTGCAGCCCTGGGCAGGAAAGAGGAATATTTTTGTGCATGTGGAAAAACTAAGGAGCTGAAAGGCAAACTGACTTTGCCGAGATCTTTGGTCTACTGGGGAGACAGCTTGCTTGGCATGTAGCTCTTTCCCCTTACCCCGGGGACGAGGCTGTTCCTGCACTGACCACTGAACCTTCGACCTCCTCCCCCATTCTGCCCCAGCCACATCGGTCTTTCTTTCTTTCTTTTTTAGTATATTTTATTAACTATGCTATTACAGGTGTCCCAATACTTTTTTCCTTTGCCCCACTCCACTCAGTACTCCACTTCCCTCCGGCAATCCCCTGGGTTAGTTCCTGTCCATGGGTCGTGCATATAAGTTCTTTGGCTTCACCCTTTCCTGTACTATTCTTAACACTCTCCTGTCTATTTTGTACTTACCAATTATGCTTCTTAATCCCTGTACCTTTTCCCCTATTCTCCCCCTTTCCCTTCCCAGCTGATAACCCTCCAAATGATCCCCATATTTATGATTCTGTTCCTATTCTGGTGGTTTGCTCAGTTTGTTTTAATTTTTTGGATTCAGTTTTGATAGTTGTGAGTTTGTTGTCATTTTACTGTTCATAGTTTAGATCTTCTTTTTCTTAAATAAGTCCCTTTAACGTTTCACATAAAATAGCTTGGTGATACTAGGACGCACTTTATCCTCTCTTCCATTGTAAATGACAGTTTTGCTGGACGGAGTAATCTTAGTTGTAGGTCCCCGCTTTTCATCACTTTGAATACTTTCTGACAGTCCCTTCTTGCCTGCAGTTTCTTTTCTTTTATTTTTTTAAGATTTTATTATTATTTTTAGAGAGAGGGGAAGGGAGAGAGACATCAATGTATGGTTGCCTTTCACTTGCCTCCAGCTACGGACCTGGCTGGAGACCTGGCTTGCAACCTGGTTATGTGCCCTGGCTGGGGAATTGAACCAGCGACCTTTGGGTTCATAGACTGGTGCTTTATCCACTGTGTCATCAGCCAGGGCTTCAGAGTTTCTTCTGAGAAATCAGCTGATAGTCTCACGGGAACGCCTTTGTAGGTAACTCTTCTCTTGCTGCTTTTAAGATTCTTTTTTTACCTTTAACCTTTAGCATTTTAATTATGATGTGTCTTGCTGTGGTCCTCTTTGGGTTCAACTTGTTTGGGACTGTCTATGCTTCCTCTACTTGTATGTCTATTTCCTTTGCCAAATTAGGGAAGTTTTCCTTCATTATTTTTTCACATTAGTTTTCAATTTCTTGCTCTTCCTCTTCTCCTTCTGGCATCACTATGATTCAGATGTTGGCACTTTTGGAGATGTCCCAGAGTCTTCTTATTTTCTCCTTGTTTTTTAAAATTCTTATTTCTTCATTCTGTACTGGTTGGCTTTTTTTTTTTTTTTTTTTTTTAACATTCCAAAACATTGATTTGAATCCCAGCTTCCTTCCCTTCATTGTTGGTTCCCTGTGGATTTTTCTTTATTTCACTTAGTGTAACCTTCATTTCTTCCCTTAATGCATTTGCCATACTCAATGAGCTCTTCTTCTAAGAACTAAGTAAAATAGAGATAGATAGCCAACCTATCAGGTACAGAATTCAAAACACTGGTGATAAGGATGCGCAGAGAACTCAATGAGTTCTATTCTGTCATCTGGGCCATATTTCTTTGTCTCCTCAATTTAGCAGCCTCCCTGTGTTTGTTTCTGCGCATTAGGTAGAGCTGCTTTGAATCCCTGTCTGGGCACACCTGTTATGTTCTAAGGGGCAAAGCCTAAAATATTCACCAACATGGTGCAACCTATTTCACCACTTTGTGGCACTACATGTGGGGAAGGGGTCTGAGAGGGGACGATGCTGCTTGCTCAGCACTTGCCCCATTTCCAGTCATTTCACCCACCTCCCATATGGGACTAGTGCCTCTCTAGCTGTTGCCCTGGTTGTGGTTCCCAGAATGGGTGGGTTTGCTTATGTTCTAGGACTGTGGGGGCCTCTAAACAGACTCTCCTAAGAGATGGGCAGTTTCTTCAGCTGCTCCGACCCCACTGGTTTTTACAGCCAGAAGCTATGAGGCTTTATTTTCTCGGTGCTGACAACCTGGGCTGTATGGTCTGGCCTGGGGCTCCAATCACTCCCTGGGTGTCCCTCCCAGCTTTTATCTGCCACGTACCCATGTGGGACCACCTGTTCCGCTGGCTGCAGCTGCTGTCTTGCCACCACCGCCTTACCTCTGCCATCCCATCTTCCCCACCTCGGTTCCCCAGCTCCACCCCTCCTATCTGTCTGTGTGAATATTTCTTCTTTAAATCCTTGGTTGTTGGACTTCCAAACAGTTTAATTTTCTGGCACTTCTGGGTGTTTATTTTAATTTAATTTTATTTGTTATTGTTGTATTAGAATTGTTTTATCTCCCCTCCCCAATTGCTCTCCCCTGCCCCACCCTGCACCTCCTCCCACAGCCAATCCCCAGCTCATTGTCCATGTCCCTGGGCCCTTCACACTAGCTCCTTGACTGAACCCTTCCCCGACTTTCCCCTGTTTTTTGTTTTGAGGTCAGTTATAATCCTTCTTATGGTTTTGCAAGGAGGCAAAGCATGTCTACCTCCGTCTCCATCTCAGCTGAAGTGTGCAATCCAGTCTTTCTTGAACACACAAAATATTGCCTTCATAGGGCCTTTGCACTTGCTGATCTCTCTGCCTGGAATGCACTCCTTCTAAATCTTGCATGGCTGGCTTCGTCTTGTCTTTACGTCTCAGCCAAAAAGCCACTTCCTCAGAGAAGCTTCCCCAGCTGTCCTCATGTCACCTTGTTTTCTGCTTACTATAGTGTCTGTCCTTCTCTGAAATTATGTTTTATATTCACAGCCTTGATTTTTGTTGTCTGTCTTCACTAGGTTCCATGAGAATAGACTCCTTGCCTTGTTTTGTTCACATTTGTATCCTGACAGCCTAGAACAGTGCATGACACACAGTGGGTGCTCAATCGATGGCTCTAAACCTCCAATTTCCTCCACTCTCTCCCACCTGAGCAGCTACTTTAACACAAATAGTGACAGGAACTTCCAGTTATCTTAACTGGTCTGAATTTGCTATTTTTTCTTGAGCTACTGTGATATGGATTCTGCCATAATATTTTTTTCCTGAGGAAAGAGTTTGCTTTTGAAACCTGCTTTGGGGCCCTGCAGTGCCACCAGCTACCTCTGAAGCATATCAGATGTGACATTTGATGGAAAGGCTGCTGCCTTATGGTCCCAGTGTCTGCATTTTCCTTTCAGGGGCAACTGGGGTTTGCAGCTGATTGCAATTGTCAAGTTCAATGCCCAAGACAAGCTTTTGACTTCACCAGGTGTGTCTGTAATGCTGGGCTGGGTGAGAGAGGCTGTCACTCGCTGAGTACAGAGGTGGCTTTTGGGAGCTCCGTCTAGACAGATCTCTGCCACTGCTGCTCTCAAAATAGCAGAGGGGATTGCAAGGAAGACTTTTCTGGACTCAGAGCAACTTGGCACTTTTATTAGATCAAAATCGAATCCAATACAGTCCTGCTCAAGCCTGCTCCTTTATTAAAATGGAAACAGACAATATTTCTGAAATAAGCGTCATTGCTAACGGGCACACGGGCAGGCTTGCAGCTTGGACACACGCAGGCAGCGCTGGGGTTGAGATCCAAGTCAACACCAGTGTCAGGATCACCTTGGAGGCTCCTTAGAATGCAGACTCAGGAGGGCTGTGCAGGGCCTGGGATTCTGCATTTCTTTTTTTTCCCCCCCAAGACAAGCTGGCACTCTGCTCATCTGTCGTGGATTCTGCATTTCTGACCAGTCGCCAGGTTGCCAGCGATGCTGCATCGGCTGCTCCACAGACTAACTCCTGAGCGGTGCCCGGCCCGGGCCAGCAGCAGCCCCTCTGAGGCTGCTGTCAGGAGCGAGTCTGCGTTGTGTCTTGCTTGGGCTAGTCAGCAGCTTCTGGTTGGAAATTGCTGCTTCTAGAGCTAATTCCTCACCAGTTTATCTGCCTAAGACACAAACTTGATCGTGTCTCCCTCTCCCCTCCCTGCGTCACCACCTCCCATGGTGGTTGGTGGTGCCCCTGGTGGGTGTCGGGCATGGGGCCAACCCCTCTCACACATCCTTGCAGAGACCTTCTTTCCTTAGCACATCTGGCTTCACTTTCCTTTCCGTCACTTATCACTCCGAGTCCTGCCTTGCTAACCCCTCTTCCTACTAAAATGGAAATGTCATGAGGACAGGGGACCTTGTTGCCACATTCACCGGCAGCCCCACTAGCACTGGCTACCAGTACCTTCCTGGTGACTGATTTAGTTCACTCAGTCCTCATTCAGTGTTTGCTCTGAGCAGAATTCCCATTTTATAGGTGATGATCCTTGCATTCCCAGAAAGAAAGCCATTTGTCCCCAGTTAGTCACAAGCCCGGGTGACTCTAAACTAAAGCTGTGCCATTTTCCTCCTTATGCACTTTTCTGTCTGAGGCAGTGCTCTTCATTTCACTCCTGAATACGTCTTTGAAATCCATGGGGGCAGTTGTTAAAATACAGGTTTCCCTGGAGATGTCAGTGCTTTGGTTAGGGGCGGGCCAGGAGTCTGCTGTTCAGGATGAACCCTGTACCCCAAGGAAACCTGCCGAGCCTTTTACACCCACCCCTGCGCTCCGCCACACCAGCCCCCTGCATTCTGCTTTCTGGAGCTTCTTGCTGCCCCATCCACCAACACTGCCGGGGGTTCAGGCCTCCTAAAAACCTCATGTACCTGCTAAGCACCTATTTCACACCCTGTTCCTTCTGCCTGAGTGACCTGCTTCCTTCCTCCATTTGGCAATGAAACAGACCTTGCCAGTGGAACTGTGAGCTTCCCCAAGTGCTTTCCAAGTCCAGCTCAAATATGCAGGAATGGCCCCCAGCGCCTCCCCACTCCACACCAGAGCTGGTCACATTCATTTCTGTTTTCAAGTCTGTTGCCCTGGCTGGTAGGTAGCACAGTGGATGAGGCACCAGACTGCAAACCCAAAGGTCACTTATTCAATTCCCAGCCAGAGCACATAACCAGGTTGCAAGCCAGGTCTCCAGCCAGGTCCTTAGCTGGAGGCAGGTGAAAGACAACCATACATTGATGTCTCTCTCCTTCTCTGCCTCTTTCCCTTCCCCTCTCTCTAAAATAATAAAATCTTTAAAACAAAAACAAAAACAAAAACAACTCAAGTTCAGATGCCCCATCTGAGATGGAATGTTGGAGCCCAGCTTCAGAGTGAGGCTGCCAGAGTTCAAATTCCAGCAGTGACACCCTTGATGAATGACTTAGCTTAGTGGGGCCTCAGTTTTCTCATCCATAAAATGGTCCTAGTAAAGACAACCAAGTCCTATTCTTGAGCATTAAATCAGCGATGACACACAATGATGGCTCCTGTCACAGTCGGAGCTGAAGGCATGCTTGCTCCTACCATCTCTCCATATGCATGTCTGTCTCCCTCACTGGACTGTGAACACCTAGACAGCAGGTCTGTGTCTCACTCACGTCTGTAGACCCAGCACCCATTATGGAGGCTGATACGCAGTAGGTGCTCAACCAACGTTCAATAAGGGGATGAAAGAATCTGTAGCTCTGGGGAGAAGTGGCTGGTTAACTGGACTCAGCTGATTTCAAGTGTGAAAAAGGAACAAAGAGAATGTTTTAGCCCAGAAACATGGAGTCCTGGAAAGTAGACTCCAGTGAAGAGGAGGATGGGGGACCCCATTCAGTCTCCTAAGACAAGCTGCCCCTTAGGTAGACTGAAAAGCCCCTTCAAATGGATCCCACTAAAACCGATCTTCTTCCCAGATCCTCCATAATTCATGACTTCTACAGGTCTGTACTATCAGGATCCTCCCGGGATTGCACCCGGTGCTGGGATGCGATGATGAATGAAAGCACAGCCAGTCCGTGCCCTTGCGCTACATACAGCCTAGAATGGAAACTGGGAGGAGAAAAGCAAACAGTATTCCCAGATATGATGGCGTCTCTCAGCCCCCTCAGGGTACAGAGCAGGGTCAACATGGAGAGGTTGTCAAGGGGTGCCCCTTGCTAAGGTTGGGATATTTTAGGCAATAGAAGAAGGGTGAGGGTGGCATTAGCTGAAGGGTCTCCAAAAATGTGACATCTTATTTCTCCATCCCTCCCCACGTCCCATCTCTCTTTAGAGGCCAGGGTTCAAGGTTGGGTAGCCAAACTGTAGCCTCTGATGGGTCACACATCCTGGAAAGGTTTTCAGCCCCTGGGAAAAGTTTCCAGCGGGCCCTCTCCAGAAGGCACTCCCTTGTAAAGGGATCTTGCTCCTCTGCGTCTGGCTGGGCAGCTATGGTGTCAGGAGCTCCAGCACCAGCCATGTGCCCACCCCCAAAGCCTGCCCATGTTCACTAATTCCTCTACCAGCTTCAGAGCACCCTAGACAAGTGACCTCCTTCCTCAGAGCCCCTGTTTCCCCATATGCACATAGTGGGGGCATTGGCATTCCTGGCCTTGAAGGGCCCTCCCAACACAATGAATCCATCTTAGATATGATTTAATTCAATTCAGCAGAGCTGAGAGCTGATCCTCTGGATCTTGGTGCCTTGGGAGAGTTCAATGCAGTGGTTTTCCACTAAAGAATTGAGAAATTAAGGCTGAAAGAGACCAATGTTGAATATGTTTATGTTTTGATATTTGGATTAAAAAAAAAAAAATAGAAGAGGAATCACACCTGAGAATTTCCTATGTGCCAAATACTCTACTGAGCCTGGGAAGTTTGAAGGGAATTTAAAACATAGTCCTTGCTACCAGCCCTCTGAGTGGAGCTTTGGACAAATCTTCCCATCTATGGGCCTGACTTCCCATCTTTGAAGAGAGGTGGTTGAACCCACCACCTCCTAGTTCTGATATTTTATTTTCACATTTATCTGAAATTGGATAATGAAAGGTTTCTATGCAGAGAGCCTACTGACTCCTTTCTAAATCACATCCATTTATGACTCAGAGAGGTGAAGTTACTTGTCAAAAGTCACATCGTTTTAAAAAAATCACACAGCTTGTAAGCGGTAGAGCCTGGATTAGAACCTTTGACTACCCGACTGCCAACTGCCCCCAAAGGAGGAGAGCTGAGCAAAGAGACTCTCATAGTGCACAGAATCTCAGGCTGGGAAGGGCCAGTGAAGCCCATCCCTCCTGCTCAGGGGCCAGTCCGTCCTCCTCCTGCCCGTTTCTGTGTCTGCTGTGAAGCCAGCTCAGGACCTGCTCCCTGCCTGGCCAGGCGCTCCCAGCCTCCAGGAAGAGGCTGACCTGCTCCCTGAGGCTTTGAATCTCCAGGTTAGTTGGAGAGACACCCACAACACGAAGTGAGAGAGGGATGTGCAGCGTATTGTGGGACACAGAAGAGGGAGTATTTCAAAGACGAGTAGGGAATCAACAACCAGAGACCAGCAGGAAAGATTGTCCTGGCCGAGAGACCGGAAGGTGCAGAAACCCTGGAACAGGCTCATGGAACAAAGCCGCCGGCAGGGAAGCAGTCAGAGGTCAGAGGTCAGAGGCCTCCTTCACATCAAGTCCAGCCTGGGAGATTCTCCTTCGCCCAGAGATGATTTACGCGTTTCAAAAACCTTAGTTATTATTTAAAAGCCAGAAGATTTTATTTGGAAATCCCAATTCAGTTTCTCTGAATGTGTCGGAAGAGCTGAGCCCGCATTCCTCCCAGCAGCCATTGCCCGGGGCTGAGGCAGGGCTGCTCTGTCCACCGCTTATGGCATTGCCCGGGCCCAGTAGACGTTTTTAGGTAGGATTCCTCATTCTGCAGTGTAAGGTCTATTTGATTGTTACAAACCTTACAGTGTACTGTTTTCTTTTTAAGTTTTGTTTTGTAAAAGTAAAGGGACTGGGGCCCTGGCTGGTAACACAGTGGGTAAGGTGCCGGCCTGCAAACCCAAAGGTTGCAGGTTCGATTCCCCAGCCAGGGCACATAACCAGGTTGCAAGCCAGGTCTCCAGTCAGGTCTGTGGCTGGAGGCAGGTGAAAAGCAACCATACATTGATGTCTCTCTCCCTTCCCCTCTTTCTAAAAAGAATGAAATAAAATCTTTAAAAAAAAAATGTAAAGGGACTGGGAGGAGGCAAGTGAGTGGGGAGTCCCCGCTGGGCGCTGGGGTGCTTCTCAGGACAGTGAGGACAGATCCCCCCACCCACTCTAGTTGGCCCTGGGCTCCAAACCCCTCCTGGGAGGCTGAGGACCTCAGTCTGTGGTGACTTGGCCTCTGGATCCAGGGGCCAAGGAGCCTGATTTTAACTCAAGGACTAAGGAAGCATGGACTTTCTTTTCCTTAAAAATACACGAACACTTCTCTGTTCTAATGAACTCTTCAAGATTGTGCCTGTTAGCGGGGGTAAGAACAACTACAATTGCTTTTAAATACTCATTTAGAAAAATAATCAAACCTTCCTTCACACCAAATATTTGCTTCTTGATTAAAAAAGGAAAATTCAAACTCGTATACCTTGGCAGCAAGCACTTCCAAAGAACTGCCACTGTTTCATGACGGGAGCCAAAACAGATGCCTTTCCTGAGGCCAAAAGATTCCAGAATGTTTGCCAAATATTTCCCACCTCTTTAAAAAATATAGTAAAATTAGCAAAGCACCAACGAACATTAAAGAACATTAAAAACAGAAAAAAAGCCAGGGGAGGGGGGGAATATGCAGCAATCATTGGCATGAACATCTTCATCTTTGCCTGTTGCCTTCAGCCTTTGTCACTAGGAAGAATTTTCCAACACCCAGCGCTGCTTTGGGAGTGGAGGAAGAGTAGTGAGCAGTCTGTGCTTGGAGGTGTGCAACCATGAGCTTGGTTTCAACACGAATTCCCACCACACGGGGCTTGTTATAAAGAGCCTGTCTGACTCTGAAGGATGAAAAGAATGTCTGAGCATCCTTTGTAACTCAGAGGAGGAAAAAGTACATGGAGCAAATTTCTTTGAACACGAAAGCTTGGAATCAGGAAGAAATTGATTTGATCTGGTTCCACCATAGCTGTTCCCTCATTTGTGAAATGGCGGTGGCTGCCTCCGGGCTTTGTTGTTGTTATTCTGTGCAGTTGTCCCAGTTTCTCCCCTTTGGCCCTCCTCCGCCCAGCCCACCCTCTGCTCCCAGAGTCAATCCCCACACCATTGTCCATGTCCATGGGTCATTCATACATGTTTTTTGACTAGTCCCTTCCCCTTCTTTCTACCATTATCTCCCTCCCCCATCTCCTCTAGCAGCTGCCAGTCTGTCTGTTCCATGCTTCCATGTCTCTGGTTCTATTTTGTTTGTTAGTTTATGTTGTTCATTAGATTCCTCTTATAAGTGAGATCACATGATATTTGTCTTTCACCAACTGGCTTATTTCACTTAGCATAGTATTCTCCAGTTCTATCCATGCTGTCTCAAAAGGTAGGAGTACTTTCTTTCTTTCTTTCTGCTGCGTAGTATTCCATTGTGTGAATGTACCATAGTTCTTTGATCCACTCATCTATGGATGGGCACTTGAGCTGTTTACAGCACTTGAATATTGTAAATAGTGCTGTTATGAGCATACGGGTGCATAGGTTCTTCTGAATTTGTATGTCAGGATTCTTAGGGTATAATCCTAGCAGTGGAATCACTGGGTCAAAGGCAGTTCTATTTTAATTGAGGAAATTCCATAGTGTGGTTGCACCAGCCTGCATTCCCACTAACAGTACACTAGGGTTTCCTTTTCTTCACATCCTTGCCAGCACTTGTTTGTTGATTTGTTAATGATGGCCATCCTGACAGGTGTGAGGTGGTATCTCATTGTGGTCTTAATTTGCATCGCTCTGATGGCTAGTGAGATTGAGCATTCTTTCATATGTTTATGGGCCCTTTGTATGTCCTCCTCCAAGAAATGTGTTTAGGTCCTTTGCCCATTTTTTAATTGTATTATTGTCTTCCAGGTGTTGAATCATATGAGTTCTTTATATGTTTTGAACATTAAACTCTTGTCCAATGTATCTTGGCAAATATGTTTTCCCATACGGTTGGTTCCCTTTTCATTTTGCTGATATTTTCTTTAGCTGTACAGAGCTTTTAAATTTGCTGTAGTCCCATTTATTTATTTTTTCCTTTGTTTTCCTTGCCCTAGTAGATATATCAGCAAAAATATTGCTACACGGGATATCTGAAATTTTACTGCCTGTATTTTCCCCTAAGATTTGTATGATGTCACAACTTATATTTAAGTCTCTTATCCATTTCCAGAGTATTCTGGTGTATGGTATAAGTTGGTCTAGTTTCATTTTTTTGCATGTACCAGTCCAGTTCTCCCAACACCATTTATTGAAGAAACTATTTTTACTCCATTGTATGCTCATGCTCCTTTTGTTAAATATTAATTGATTATGGAGACCTAGGTTTATTTCTGGGCGCTCTGTTCTGTTCTATTGATCTGTGTGTCTGTTCTTATGCCAGTAACATACTATTTTGATTACAATATAGTTTTATATCAGATGTTGCGAGCCTTCCAACTTTATTCTTCTTTCTCAAGATTGCTGAGGTTTTTCGGGTTTTTTTTTTTTTTTTTGGTTCCATATAAATTTTTGGAATATTTGTTCTAGAGCAGTGAAATATGCCATTGGTATTTAAAAATTTTTTCTTTAAAAGGTTTTACTTATTTTTAGAGAGAGGGGAAAGGAGGGAGAAAGAAAGGGTGCGAAACATCAATGTGTGGTTGCCTCTCACAAACCCTCTAGCTGGGGACCTGGCCCAAAACCCAGGCATATGCTCCGACTGGGAATCGAACCAGTGACCTGGTGCTCAGTCCACCAGGTCATAGCCATAACAGCCAGGGCATCCATTGGTATTTTAGTAGGGATTGTGTTGAATCTATTGCTTTGGATAGCATGGACAGGTTAAATTTATTCCAAGATACTTTATTTTTCTTGTTACATAGTATATAAGATTTTTCCCAGTTTCTTTTTCTGATAGTTCATCGTGGGTATACAAAATGTGGATGTGAACTTTGTATCTGCCTATTTTGCCAAATTCACTTATCAGGTTGAGTAGTGTTTTGGTGTCGTCTATAGGGTTTTCCATGTACACTATCATGTTGTCTGTAAATAATGACAAGTTTTACTTCTTCCTTCCCAACTTGGATGCCTTTGATTTCTTATTCTTGTCTGATTGTTATGGCTAGAACCAGCAGTACTATGTTGAATAGGAATGCTGAAAGTGGGCACCCTTCTCTTGTTTCTGATCTCCAGGGAAAAGTTTTTAGTTTTTCCCCGTTGAGTATGATGTTGACTGTGGGTTTCTCACATGTGGCCTTTATTATATTGAGGTATGCTCCTCTAGTCCCACCTTGCTGAGTGTTTTTATCATAAATGGGGCTGAATTTTATCAAATGCTTTTTCAGCATCTATTGATATTATCATGTGATTTTTGTCCATTTTGTTTATGTGGTGTATTACCTTTATTGATTTGCGAATGTTGTACTATGCTTGCATCCCTGGGATAAATCCCACTTGGTCATGGTGTATGATCTTTTTAATGTATTGCTGGATCCAGTTTGCCAATAGTTTGTTGAGGATTTTAGCATCTCTGTTCATCAGACATGTTGGCCTATAATTTTCTTTCTTTGTTGTGTCTTTACCTGATTTTGGAATTAGGGTAATATTGGCCTCGTAAAAAAAAGTTTGGGATTCTTCTCTTCTCTTGAATTTTTGAAAAATAGTTTGAGAAGAATAAGAGTTAGTTCATTTTTGAACGCGTGAAAAATTTGCCTGTCCCCCGGGCCTGAGACTAAGACCTAGGTGGGTGTATTGACTGTAAGCGCTTGATCACTGTCAGGTTCTCCTTCACCCTCCAGTGCGGCCCTCCCTTTGCTTCCCCGCACTGGCTCCGCCTCCCTGGAGCATCCTTGCTGGGCTGAGCCACCGCTCTCCTGGGCTCCCAGTCTAACAGGGGTGAAGCCACTCGGGGTGGGTGTTCTGAGATGGAGGAGACCCCCAGGGACTGGGGAGAGGGTGTTGTGAGCTTCTTGTGGGAGGGAAGACTTGAGCTGGGCCTTAAGGGTTAGAGTCACAGTGGGTACAAGGACAGTGCTGGCCTTGGGTCATGGTGTGGAGATGGAAATGGTTCTAGCATATTAGAAAGACACCAAGGCACTTGCTCGAAGGCAAGGAATGAGCTTCTGAGAATCAAGAAAATAGGAATGAGCATGTTGGTTCATGACAAGCCTTCCAGCCCTCCTACTTGCCTGACCATCAAGAGCAGTGGGTAGTGGAGGAGGGTGGTGGAGTCTCTGCCTGGTACCCTGGCTCAGAGGGCTGCTCGGAGCCAGCTTGGGCCCCTCCTATGTGCTCACTATCCCTGGGACCAAGTAAAGACTGAGGCCCAGGATCTGTCCACACTTGTCCTACCCACCCCCCCAACACACACACACACGCACACACACACACACACACACACACACACACATAGCTCCTTAGCACTTGAAGGCTCACAGTGGAGCTCAGAGAAACCCAATGGGGTGGGCAGATAGGTAGGTGGAGAGGTGGTTGCAGGATGGCTGGGGTAGGTGGGCGGGTAGATGGGTGGGAGGGAAGAGGCTGGTGGTTAACGAAGGGTGTGGACAGGTGAAAGGAAAGGGGAGATGGAAAGTGGGTGGGTAGAAGTCCTGAGGGGGTGATGGCTTGGTGTGGGGCAGGTGAATGTGAGGGCAAGTGGGGTGTAGGCTGGTGGTAGGTGCAGTGGTGCATTGTTGGATGGGTGTGTTGGTGGGTTCGGGGCAGGAGGATGAAGGGTTGGTGGGTGCGTGCATGGGGGTGGAGGACTTGCTGAATTAGTGGAAGTGTCGGTAGGCTGGGAAATAAACAAGAAGGTGGGTGAATTGGGTAAGTGGGTTATGGGGTTGTTTTGGGTTGTAGATAGATGTGGGAAGCAGGGCTGGTGGGTGTGTTAAGGTAGGAGGGTAGATGGTGTGATGGTGGATGGGCTGCTTTGTTGGAAGGTGGGAGGTGCATGAGTGGGTTAGTAGCTAGGAGTGGGTTGTGGGTGGGAAGAGTCTGAGTGGAGTAATAGATGTATTGGGGGGTCGGGAGGGGGATGCTGTGGATACTGGTAGATGTATGTCTAGGTATTGGTGGACTGGTGGGTAGATGGGTGGGTAATGGGTGCCTGGGAGGGCGTGGAGAGCTGGGTATGCAGGTGGGTGGAGGGTGAGTGGGGCGGCGGGTAGAGAGCGGGATGTAGGCTGACAGAGGGATGGGTAGGAATGCTGGAAGGTAGGTCGAAGGCCTGGCAAGTGGGGGGTGGGTAATGGGTGCGTGGGTGCCTGGGTGGTGAGCTGGTGGGGCCGTGGGCAGATGGGGTATAAATGGAGAAAGGCAACTGTCAGCAATGACCACCTTGTCTCTTGGCAGGACACCAGCCACACATGGGAGACTCCTGGCTCCGGAGCTCTGCACACGAGGCGCCAGAGCTGAACCGCCAGTGTTGGGTTCTGGGGCACTGGGTGTGACCGAGACCCAGCCCAGCCCTCAGACCTCAGGCCATCGTTAGCACCAGCCCCCCCACCACAAGACCACTGGTCTGGCACCCACCGAAACCTGCCCTGTGTGTTCTGGACTCAGCCAGCCTGCGCAGGAGACACCGGGCCTGCCCTGCTCGCCGCTGGCTGGGTCTCAGGGTCCCAGCAATGGGGCTGGCGCAGCTGCAGGAATGCACAGGGCTGCACAGAGCAACTTTGGGACAGCAGCTTCTAACCCTTGCAACACTGGGATCCCTGCGGGGTACAGCTGGGACGTCAGGAAAGCCATGGACTTCGGCCATTGGAAGCCTGGGGTCCCCGAGCCAGCTAGGAAATTCAGGAGGGCATGGGTGGGGCTTCCTAAAGCAGGGGCAGTGGCACTGGCACCACAGGGGTCACACAGCAGGCACCAGCAGGGGCTCAATAAATGCTTGTTGAACCTGTTTTCTTGCTGTGCATGGAGGCCAGTTGCTCCCTGGGCTATGGCTGCTGCTTCATGGCTCAGTCCTATCAGGTCCTCAAGGAGCCTGGAGGTGAGGCAGCCCTGGGGGTGCTGCAGTCAGGGCCAGACACTGGGGGACAGCAGGGAGGTAGCCCAGGGCCAAGCTGGGTGTGGGGTGGGGTCAGGCCGACAGGCTGCCTTGGATTCCAGAGGGTGGGAAAGCTGGGGCACCAGGCAGATGAGAAATGTGGGGTGGGCAAGAGAGAAAAGCCCTCACACCTGTATCCTAGGCCAACCTGATGCCAGTGGGAAGCCTTTACCCTATGTTTAGAGGTACCTTACATCAAATCCTAGGGCTTGGATACCTGGAGAAATAGATTTTTCTTACAAAGACAAGGGAAAGGGAACCTAGGGTTCAGAAATAAAGAAATTTGTCCCCAAGATCACAAGGCTAGGAAGTGGCAGAGATGGGGTTTGAACTAGGATTCCTGGCTCCAGGAGGCCTCATCACTTCCCAGAAGATTTCTAGAACTTTCCCCCAAGCAGAGAATGTTCTTCATTCTTCCGTAAATCCACCATCCATCATCCATTCATCCATCTATCCATCATCCACCCATCAGTTGTCATCATTCCCTGTATCAGACATCCATTCATCATTCTTCCATGCATCACACACCTATATATTCATCTATCCAGTGATGAAATTCTTTGTGCCCCTACTATGGGCCAAACACTATGGTAGGCAATTGAGATAGGATATCAAACCATCTAGAGAGGGTGTCTGTCTTGGCAGAGCTCACAGATGGGCAGGACAGATAATGAGACAGACAATCACAGTTTGGTGTGTAAGGTGCCATGGTGTCCAGCTCTAGGCCAGGCAGCTTCGGGTTCAGATTCCAGCCCCTTCGCTTGAGACCCTGGGCAAATTACCTGACCTCTCCTGAGCCTCATCCCCATGGGCAAATGAGGATGATCATTATAACTACCTCTTAAAGCTGTTCTGGGAGTTAAATGAACCAATGTGTGTGAAGCGCCTAGAACAGAGCCTGGCACGGACTAAGCGCTTTGTCGATGTTACCACGCTGTTCCCACGATGGGGGCTGCCGGGGTGGGGGGTCGCGGGAGAGGAGGCTCCTTTGGGAAGCTGACACTTAAGCCAAGACGTGAAGGTTGTCTAGATGTCAGGTAGACAGGAGTGAAGAGGGGAAGATAGTTGGGATGTAGCAGAAAATTCAGAATAGTCTAGACAACAGGTGTGGAGAAAAGGGAGGGCAGCAAGGTCGTGGGAAAGCAGCTGTGGAGGCTGCTGGAGCCTGGTCATAGGAGCCCAAAACCCCCTTAGGAAGCTTAGGTTTCACCCAGCTGTGAGTCTAAGGGCAGAGAATAGTTGGGGAAGGCCTGGTTTCCCTCCTCATCCTGGCCACACTCAAAGGGAGAAAGGACGACTATGTCTTGAGTCTTGGGTGCCTGGGGGCCTCCCAGGTGGAGGTGTACGCTCATTCTTTCATTCATGCATTGATCAATCAAGTGAATGCTTTTCATTTGTTCAGGATTCTGGACCTATTCGGGGTAGGAGCTGGGTCTGGGAAAGAAATTGGGTCCGATGACAAATGCCTTGCCTGTCATGACAGGAGTTCGGGCTTTGGCCTCTGGGTAAGAAGACCCACTGCAGACATGAGGCTGGGCAGTGACGCTGGGACAGGAGGACAGGAGGACACCTCCGCCTGGGGCAGCGGACATCTCCCAGCCCTTTATTCTCACCCCAAGCTCCTTCTGAAGTTGGCAAGTGGACCACAAAGGTCCAGGACATGGTTTTAGTTGGCACATGGGCAAAATTTTAATCTATTTTAATAGCTGTGTTTATGTAAATGTGTATTAGAAAAAAAATACTTACTGGACACACCAGTGCCGTGAGTTCATAGTAGACGTTCAAGTAAAAAAGAGTCGGCGTAAAGAAAAATATTATTAAATAAAGAATTGTGCAAGTGTACGTGATAATGCTGCGAGGACGGCTCATGCAGGGCCATGCTTACTCTCCGCGCTGGCCAGTGAGCGAAGGGCCGGAGGTCGGAGGCACACAGGTCCTCTCACACTTCGAGTCCTTTTGTCACCTCCTGGGCACCTGCTGGCTAGGGTGTGAGAACTAGCTGTCTTTCAGTCTTACAGAGCCTGCATCAAGAAGGCTGCTGGTTAGATAAAAGAAAGCACTTCCAGGCAGGCGGAGTGAGTGATTCAGTGGGTCCCTACTGAGAGTCACTGGGGGGCGTGGCTTTGTGAGGGGAGCTCACGCCCCTGTCTGCCTGGACCTGGGAAGAGGGAGAATCACCTGATTCTCAGGCTGGGGTGCCTGGGGGAACACGAAGAAGCCTGGGTGGGGATGCACAGGCTCCCTCCTCCTGCCCCTGCACACAGCTTTCCCAGCTCTATCCCCTGTGCTGAGCAGACGTGTTCTGCCTTTGTTGGCATGTATGTGCCTTTCATCTTGACCCTGATATGTTGGCCTGATCCACAGCCCAGGGTGATTCTCATGTTCTGGTCTGGGCACCACACCTGGTGACCCTGTAGTTACCTGCCCTGGGCTTGCATGCACATGCCAACGGGACATTGTACACGCTCAAGATAATGCTTCGTGCGTGCACACCTGCTAACGTGTGTCCTCAGCACTCACCATGCCTTGTGCTCCCGGCAGGCCCACGCACACACGTGTGCCTGTGTTGGCCCCAGACACATACGGCCCTGTACCCACGTCTGCACTTGCCCAGTACCCTGAAACGAAATGAATCTCTGCCCTCTTGTTTGCCCACGTCACCCCTCTCTCCCCACACAGAGAACCCGCGGGGCCTTGGTTCCTCCCCAGGCTGTGGGCTGATGGGCAGGCCCCAGCAGCAGGCAATCACTGGGCTGATGTCCCTCCCTGGCTGGTGGCTGTGATGAGCAGTCATTCCACCACCCCCACCAAAGCCAGCCCTGGCTCCAGTAATGGAAACGTCAACTTGATTCATGGGCACGCGTCCGCTGCAGCCAGGCCTGAGGACAGGCTTGCCGGGAGGTTTAGCCCCTGGGAAGAGCCTCCGCCAGTGAGCTGACCCCTCGCTTAGGAGGCAGTGAGGATGAAGAAAAGCATCTGGGCCTGCCAGTTAATTCTAAGGACACAAATGTCACTTCAGAGTGTGAGAACCAAGAAAAGGGGAGCGATGAGGGCAGGCCTCTCAGAGGAAGGGCTGCCGAGGCCGGGACAGGAGGGTGAGAAAGGACGCAGCCAGGTATGTGTCGGAAGTCAGAGCACGTGCGAAGGCCACGGGGTGGAGAGGAACGTCATGGCATTGTGATTATGGCAGAACAGAACTGGTCGCAGCCTGTGGCCCAGGCCTGCTGCTGAGCAGTCATCTGGGGGCAGAGTGTGAGACCTCACAGGCTGGGACAAGGAGTGTGGCCTTTGCCACGTGAAAGGCCACAGGGAGCCGCTGGTCGGAGGGCTTTTGTTCTTTGCAGTCACAATATTGTATTTTAAACCAAAAATACTGGGAAAAAAAGAAAGAAATGTATTAACAGAATCTTTTTTTAAAAAGTGAATGACAGCTCAAAATAAACTCAGCATAGCGATTCCCATGACCGTGGTGGCTGGAGGGTTCAAGAAGTGGGCATGATCAGCTCTGCATTTTGGGGAGTTGTCCCGGGGGGTACGTGGGGATGGCCCGGGAGGTGGTTGTGGGGTAGAGGCAGGGCAGGTCCTGGCGGGGACCGTGGGGACAGACAGCGGTGGCACTGGGGCCGGACAGAAGTAGCACCAATGTGGCTGGGAGCCGAGAGAGGGGCGAGCAGCCAGAGAGGCTGCGCTGCACTTTGCCCCGGGCTCCTGTCTGGGCTTTGACACTGGAGCAGGGGCACAGCCACCGGTGGCCCAGGTGGAAATCAGGAAAAGATGCCTTCTGGGTGACTGAACCAAAAGAGCTCCCATCCCCAGGCCCCAGGCGATGAGGCCCGGGGCGCACAGCTTGGAGGGCTGGAGTGCAGCCCTGCTCGCCCCTTCACTCCTGGCCGGGCGACAGAGGACAAACCGCACGACTGCAGGCTGGCTGGCCGGCCGTGGGACTGAGAACAAACAGCCCAGCGGAGAGCCATGGGTCGTGAAGGAAAGCCAATCTCCTCCACGCAGGGGTTTACTGCACAGACGGAGGGAAATCTGGCACAGGACCTCTGCCTTCCCTGGTGCGGTCCAGCCCCTGCTACCCTGCTAATTGCTTCTTGGGCCACATTTCATCCTGGACTGACCCTGCCTGAGCCTCTGCTGTAGGTGAAGCCGGTGGCCGGGCTGACGTCCAGAGGCCTGGCAGGAGCCTGCAGCTACTACTAGGGCTGGTCAGGACCTGGGGACTCCCGGGGGGAAGGGAGGGGCCTCTGCAGGAGAGAAGTTCCGTGGCATGAGGCCAGGGTGGCGAGTTGATGCCCCAAGTGCCCTTCCTCAGACCTCCCGGCCGCCCCTGGGGACCTCCTGGGTGGGCGTGGGCGGTGAGCAGGGGGCAGGGAGTCTGGGTTAGGGAGAGGCAGCATGGGCTGGAGTGCAGCAGCGGAGCAGGGGCGGGAGGGGTGGGCGGCAACCTCTGCACAGGAGCAAGTGCCCTTCCCAGACTGCGCTGCAGAGGATGGGCAGGCTGGGCGTCCCAGAAGTCGAGGATGGTCGGCTGGGAGGTTGTGCCATGTTGCTCTGGCAAGGAGCCCAGGCCTGGAGCTCTCAGCTCCCAGTCACTTACTCCTGAAGCCACAGTGTGCACACCTGTACACTGAGCACAAATCGCGCAGCACCAAGTGCACCTTCTCTCCCAGAAGCCCCTCCATGAAGCAGGCACTGCCCACACCCTGCCGGGAAGGGAAGCCAAAGGACATGCAGGATGTCAAGTCTCTCGCTGAGTTTGCAGCACTGGGAGGTGGTAGAGGCTGGACTTGAGCCCCAGGGCCATCGCTCACCATCCCCCACTTGCTGGGGAAAGGGTACCTGCTGAATAAGGTCTCAGTGTCCAGCCGCGTTTGCACCTTCAGTGATGAGACCCGCGGAGCACCCAGTCCAGAGGAGGGCTCACTATTGGTGGCTGTTATTATTTTTGTTGTTCTGACAAAATATGGCTGCCAAAGGCTGTCCCTTCAGCAGGGGCTGTGAATGGAGCCGTTTTCCAGAGCTGGGAGCCTGGAAGTGGTGTCATGAATGCCACACATCACACAGGCTCTGGGACATGCCCGCACAGCTCACAGGGACACATGACCCATTGGACAGGGGCCCCACCTTCCTCCTCCAGAACCCAGCCTGGGCCTGTGGCCTGACTGGATGACAGAGGCTTGACTGAGTCTCAGGACTCCAGGAGAGTCTCCTGCACGCCCAGGGGTGCAGCCCTACCCACTCTGGGCCCCCCAGCAGTGTCGATCCTCCCCCTTCTGCCTCTCCCATTCATTGCCTGCTTTGTCTCAGGGGTGCAGGCTCGGATGTATGAGGGGCTGTAGGGAGGGAGGGAGGAAGGCCAGTGTGAGGCAGCCGGGGCTGGTGGGGACTGCGGTGATTGGGGCTCAGGGCCCTTCCTGTAATGTGGGACTAGAGCTACCAGGCCTTCCAGTTTTTCCAGAAAAGCAGGAAACTTCCCAGACCAGCACAGCCAGTCCACCCTAAGTAGGCTAAAAAGCAAGGGGACAGAGGTCTGAGGAGAGATTCCTCTGGGGACCCAAGCCTGTTCTTCCCCAAGCCTTTTGTCCCCTGTGGCTGAGATTCATTTCCCATAATCCACGCCTGTGCTTGCCGGTGCCTCAGGGTCCCTGGCTGCAGCAGCCTTGGGCTAATTTACACCCTGTGCTTGTGGGGTGATGGAGGGTGTGCAGGATTTGAAGGGAGAAGCCTCTGTTCTCCCACCAGGGCTAAGGGTGGGGACTAGCAGGCCGACCCCAGTCTCCTGCTTGTGGAGGGCTGATGGGCAAGGCAAGGGTCTAGGAATGACCTCCTTCCCCCTTTCACCTCCCTGGAGACTAGGAGGGTGGAGAAGTGAGCCCTGGGGCATTTGGGGAGCAGCAGGTTGCGGACTGCAGCCTTCAGGGGGTCCAGGAGGGAGAGGCAGGGTGGGAGCTGGGGGGAGGGTGGGCTACACAGGACTCATAACCGTTTTATCTGGGGCACTTGGCGTTCGTTTGCTTGGTTTAGTGGAGCCACATTTAAAAGTTAGGTTTCACATTAAAAATAAAACACCTGAATCTCTGGCTTCTCTTAAAAGTGTTAAAGACCTGGCGTGACTGGGCCACTGGTGCTGCGCTGCCCTGTTACCTAGGCCCTCCCTGGTCAGCTTTGTTCCCTCAGTGCCAGGACCAAGCCAAGGGTGCTGCTGGTGGCTGGGCGGTGGGGACACCTCACCCAGCCTCCCACCCCAGGGTCTCCCGGGCTGGCCCTGGTGGACAACCATGGGGGCAGGCACGAGGATGGCTCTCTGATGCCGGGTGTCCGGGCACAGCAGGGTCCCTCTGACTTCCTGGGGACAGTGAAAAGCGGGGGGCAGGGGAGGACCACCGGAGGCCCTGCCATCTTCTCTACTTGGGGGCAGGGGACAGACAGAAGGACTTGCTCTCACCCTGCCAGGGGGAGGGAGATGGGTTTCCGAAGGGCCCTCTTACCCATCACTGAGGCAACTGCTGGCACCCAAGCTGCAGCCCAGATGCCAAGGGCTGCCAGAGGAAGCAGGGGAATGGGAGGCCAAGAACCAGGCATGTGGGTGTGCCCTCCAGGATCCACACATGCTGAAGGGAACTCCCACAGCCAAAGACCCAGGGATTCCAATGCCACCTCTGCTCTCCGGTGGTTATCTTGGGATGCGTGGGTTGACTAATAGCTTCCACAGCTGTGCATCCTAGGTAAGGTACTCAACCTCTCTGTGCTCCAGTTTCCTTATCTCTAAGAAGGATCACTACAGTGACTACCCCAGAGGGCTGCTGTGTGGGTTAAATGAGTTAGGGCCAGGCACAAAATAGCCACTATATACGGGTGGGTTTATATCATTTTTCACACAGTGCCAGGATCCTTCGCAAGTGGGGAAGTGAAGCTCAGGGAGGGACATCCCCCGGGTCACTTGGTTGGCCTTCGGTGGACTCTGACTCCGCTCCTGTAGATAGCATGGCCTACCAGTGTACCAAATGACATCTTTACCAATATCTTTTACTGATTTTGCAAGAGAAAAAAAATAGAAATTTATTTTAGAGTTAATGCCTGTACAGCCTTTCTTCCCTCCGAAATTGTATGTTGCATGCAATTATTACAAACATCAGCTGAGGTTCCAGGAGCGAGCATGCGTGGTGCTGCGCCCTGCTCCCGACAGAGCTGAGCTGGGCCTGTGTCTCAGGCGGGAGTGGACAGCTGGGCTCCCGTTAAGGCTACAGCTCTGACTTTGGTCACTGAGCTGGTTTGGTCAGTCCCCCGCATGCCCAGATGTCAGCTCTCCTGGGAGCCGGGGCCCCAGAGGTGCCCCACACCTGGGAGGTGAGCACAGAAGCGAGGGGCTTGGAGGCTACAGAAATGATGGATCTTCGAGGGAAACAATTCCGTATCTGCACACTGGCCCCATGCTCCAAATGAGAAGTGCATTTGCATAGCTGCCCATGAAGCTGCAGAGCTCATAAAGCATTTGCGGGGCTCTTGGTTGCGTAGGAACGTACTTGAAGTACAGGAACGCGGCTGGGCTGGGTGCCAGAAAAACAACGGATTAATATTGGGAACGAGAAATTACCCACCACTGGGAAACCAATTAGGTCCCTGATCCGAGCTTGTTACATAGATGGAAATAGATGTGCTCTGGGCCTCACTCGGCTGGGGGTGCAAGGCACATTATCTACTTGCCGGAAAGCTGCTGGAAGAGGGCGAAGAGCGGGGGCCTGGGCAGCGAGACCCTCACTGCCTGACTCCAAGGGCACAGACATCAGACATGGGCTCAAAGGGAGAAAGCAGCAGCAGAAGCAGACTGCAGGCTGCAGGGAGGCCGCCGCTGTCTAGAATTCAAGTGGAAGAGGAATAGCCGCTGCAGCCAAGGGTAGGATCATGGCACTGGTCTTCAGCCCGCCCTGCCTTTCGGCCAGAGGGCCCCGCTGGCTCTCCAGGGTCTGAAGCTGCCCTCCCGTCAGTCCTTCCTGGGCCCCGCAGGACCACAGAGATGGGCGCCCACATCCCAGTGTGCGCCCAGCTCCAGGTGGGTGGGTGCAGCTCCTTTCCTTTCCTCAGCAGAATCCATGCCCTTGGCCAGTCTCTTCCCAGCCTTGATAGGAGGGCAGAGACCCCTGCAGAACCAGTTCCTCTGAGGGGGTCTGTCGTTTGCAACTGGCCCTGGGTGGGACCCAGGATGAGCAAGGGGGTTGTAGCAGTTCTGGATAGACATTTGGGGGTCCAGGGGAAAACCCCACTCTCTCAGGCAGCTCTGCTAGCCTCTAAATGAGGCAGGGGTGAATTTGGGGAGAGGAAGTTGTTGTTGCCTCAGCTCGGGCCCCTGAAGGTGGAACCTCCTGGGCACAGACTGTGGGTGTTGGTGTTTGAGGCCTGGTCCCCGTGCCCTGCCCAGCCACGATCCAGGCTGGGTGGAAGGGCCCCCTGCCCCTCCCTCTATCTTGGCCCAAGTCAGACCTGGCTCAGGGAACCCAGAACAGGCCTGAGAGGGTGCCAGCCCTGTGTCGCTGGATCTTATGGGACAGGCACCAAGCCAGGTGTCCTGGAGCCCCCTGCAGGGCAGAGCTGAGGGCCAGGGCACCCTGCAGCAGCAGCCCTGCCTCCTCCCACCTTTGACTCCTATCTTCTCCAGGGCCGTCCACTCTTCGAGTCCCTTCTGCCCAGCAGGCTCCCCTCCATACCACAGCTCTCTTCCAGCCCCTCGGGCCTGGGCTGACAGGCACTGAGGACTGAGTGGGGACATGGGTGCCGAGTGGGGCCGGAAAGGAGCCCCACGCTGGCTGCGGAGCAGCTCTCCCTCCTTCACCCGTCAGCATCGCCATCGTCTTGCTGTCTCCTCACTTATGCAGGTTTTGGGGCGTAAGGCTGTCAATGGAGAACACAGGGGGATGAGCATTCCCCAGGCTGAACCCTGGAGGGCTGCCCCACACCCTCAGGTGGAAGTCTAGACAGCCGAGGTTTCCATCCAAGGCCCTTGGAGACCTGGCCCCACCTGCAGCTCCCAGCGGCCTCTGAGCCCCGCACCCCTGCACACGGGTCCACCCCTCCACCCGCAGCGGGCACGGCCGCACCCCCCTAGGCCTCTGCCCAGCCAACTCCGTGTCTCTCTCAGGATGCGGTTCAAATATCACCTCCTCCAAGAAGCCCCCACCCTGTGTACCCTCTACTGGTTTGGTGTGGCCCCAAGCAACCCCTTTGATAATGTGCTTCTGCCTGACGGCCTTTCCCTTCTGTGCCCAAAACGCCTGGCTTCCAAGAAGCAGCGCTGTGCCCTGAGGGGCCTTGCGGGGAGGGCAGCAAGCGGCTCTGGGCTCTGCCCCCCTCAGCCCCTCCTCAGCCCCCAGCCAGGCTCCTGGGAGCAGAAGAGGGCTTTGAGGGCAGGCTGGGCGAGACAGGGTGTGTGATGTGGCCAGCTCCTCTATTCAGCCCAGACCCTGAGGGGTGCTCACGCAGTAAACGAAGCTGACCTGGGTCAACTGCACTTGGCTTCCTTTTCGAGCTGGCAATGATTTGGTTTTCGTTCATCATCTGGACGTCCTGGTCCTCTGCCTGGTTGCTGCAGAGGGAGACAGACGATCTGATCAGGCCCCAGGCCAAGCGTCCCTTCCCTGGGTTCGCACTGAGGCCGGTGGGGAAGGTCCGGGGTGGGCTGGGGCGCACCTGGCGGTGGTCTGCTTCTCCTGGTGGTTGATGTCCATGTCCTCTGCGAAGAGGATGGTGTGGTAGGGCACTGTGGGCTCACATGTGGGCAGGATGCCCCCCACCAGGTGGCCCACCATGGCCAGGATCCCATTGTACACGAGCAAGTCGTCCACCAGCAGCTGAAGGGACACAGAGGAGGGGCTTGTGGCAGGGCCGACGGGTCCCTCCCCTTTCTGCACGTGACCTTGGGTGAAACGGTCGTGCACAGAGCCAGGCCAGCGGTGTGCTGGCCTGCATCGTGACTTCAGACCTGCTCAGCCACTGGGAAGGTCCTGAGCCCCGTGTTGAGGATGAGGAAGGAGGCTGAGGCTCAGGGGGCTGGAATACGTTTAGCCCCCAGGCAGAGCTGGAGGGCCCTGGTGGTCCCCACTCTCCCCAGCCCAGAGTCACTCCCGGTACAAAGAACTCCCTAAATCAGCACATTTTGAGGAGGAAAGGTAAAAGAAAAGCTGTTTTCTGTTTTTTCAGGGTGATGACTCAAATCCCTCAGAGGAGGTTTTGAATCCAGGGCTGGATGGGAAGCTTCCCTGCACGGCTGCAACAGGGAGGGCCGTCTGTCGACTGTGATGGGCGGTAACTGCCGGGGCCTGACGACCAGCGAGCACGATTGGCTCAAACCCAGCTACTGAGTACTTACACCAAACTCCTTCACCCCTCGATGGGGTGTTTTCGCGTAATTCCACAGTTTGATCATTGACACGGTGGTAGGCAGATCAAAAATCACATAAACCCGGTTCACCTGTCAGGGAGGAGCACCAATTGAAACAAGCCTGTCTGCAGATAGAGGCTCTGGGCTGGGTGGGGGGTGCCAGGAGCAGGCAGGGGCGAGCCTGGTGGGGGCCTGAGGCACCGCCTGCCCATGTGGCCCAGCCTGGGCTGCTCGGCTGAGGTACTGGGTTCCCGCCGCCTTTCATCTCCTCAAAGCCCATCTCGAGTCAGGTCACGTGTGATTGCGTTTGCAACAAACTGCTGAGCTGGCTCTTGGAGGACCTGCTTTCTTGGGCCTGGTATGGCCCCCATTCAAATACCCATGGAGAACTGAGTACACCCTTCCCTTTCCCCTGGAAACACGGCCTGGGGACATGTGCAGGTCTCCGCTCCTGAGTCAAGGAGCAGTGTCCCCGGGAATCAGCACTGTTTTGACCCCCATTTGTCCTTTCCCCAAATTGCAAATGAAAAGCACAGCAGACAGGCCCTGAAGGCACTGTTGGGTAATTTTCCATACTTCAGCCTCTGGATCTCTGCTAGGGGGAGTTTGGTGTGTGTGTGTGTGGGGGGGGGTCCAAATCAGGGGGAAAATCAGCTAGTAAAGTGGGATCCAATGGCCTCCCATTCTCCCTCCCCCACAAAGACTGTCTCATGTTAGGGGGCTCCTTGCAAGATGGAGTAAAGCAACAAGCACTCAGTACTGGCCACAGGCTGCAGGCCGTCTGGTTCTCAGCCCGTGGCCGTCCTCAGGGGATCCCAGTGAGGGATGGCAGCAAATGCAGCTGGCCAAGCTCACGACAGCAACAGGCTGTCCTGGCGTGGGGGCCACAACTTTGTGGCCCCAAATTAAAGAGCTGACAGATCTGTGTGCTCCCCTTTGCAAAGGGCTGATGCCAAGGGGCTGGTCTCCACTCAAGAGACTAGGGTAGGGAGCAATTTGGGGGAAGGACCCTTAGCAAACCTCCCTCACAGAACTGCTGATGCTGCCCCTTCCTGTGAGTGTTTTGAGAGGAACATCCCATGGGATGGAACAGGGAATGTTTCCATGGTCACACGGATGCCATAGACACCACTATACATCACTCCCAGGCATCTGGCCTGGTGGCTGAGGGGCTGACCTGGTGCTAAGCCTGCCTGTTCCCTCTCCTGGCTTCCCTCCTCCCTCCCTCCCACCCTCAACCAGGTCCGAGTGGGCAAAGGCCCACCTTAGGCTCTGCATCAGGTATTGGAGAAAGAGACCACCTGCATAGTCTGAGACTGGCGAAGCAGAATCGGTTGGTCAGAAAAGATGACCAATACACAATGGAATTCTATGTAGCAGAAAGAAAGAAGGAACTTGTACCCTTTGCAACAACATGGATGGAACTGGAGAGTATGATGCTTAGTGAAATAAGCCAGTCAGTGAAGGACAAATATCATATGATCTCACCTCTTACGGGACAATAATGAACAAAACTAACAACAACCAACACAGAACCAAGTATATGAATACAA
>PVIW01006209.1:0-91544 GCA_004026585.1 Noctilio leporinus | reverse complement strand
CCACCCTTCTCAGGTGGAACCCCCAGCTGCTGCAATGTTTCTTTGTCCCTTCAGCTGCCACCCATGAGAGCCCTGCCTGCCCTCTTGCATCTCTGCACTTCCTACCAGTCACGTTGTGATGAATTGGCTCTTCTGTTCTGTCTGTGGTAATAAGGCTTCTCTCCAGTTGGTGTTCTGTTGGTTATTCCAGATGATTTCTCCCCAGTTGAGTAGTAATTCCAGTTTGGTGTTGGGAGATTGATGTAGCTCCACTTATTCCTCCGCCATCTTGGTTTTCCCCTGTTTATCCATTTCTGATGGTGGAAACTCCCAAGCAAGAACGACACCTATTTTCTTCACTCTGTGTCCTGAGCACCTTGCATTTGACCTGGTAAATGCTTTAAAGTAAACAGTGAATACAGAGTGCATGCGATCAATTGGCAAAATTTAAGTAAAATAAACATACCACAAAAGTGTTATATTTTGATATAAATCTATTCTTTAAAAAATTTTTTTTTATTTCATTATTTTTAGAAAGAGGGGAAGGGAGAGAGGCAGAGAGGGAAAGAGACATCCATGTATGGTTGCGTTTCACCTGCCTCCAGCCACAGTCCTGACTGGAGACCTGATTTGCAACCTGGTTATGTGCCCTGGCTGGGGAATCGAACCTGCGACATTTGGGTTCGCAGGCTGGCGCCTTAACCACTGTGCTATCAGCCAGGGCTTAAATCTATTCTTATATGTAAATACATAAACATAGTCATTATTTTTTAAATTGTTCAAAAAAGTCTCCTTTTGCTGCAATAATAGACTTGATTCGACTTCAGAATCTTGAGCATACTTTAATTAAGTTTTCTTTATCCATGGACATCATAATGTTTTCAGTCTTAGCTTTAACAGCCTCTTTATTGGAATGAGGTTGTTTATTAACTTCTCTCTCACACATGCTGCATACCTTATAGTCTAAAGGATTTGCATCTGGTGAACTAGGCAGCCAGATTTCCTTTGACCAGAATTCAGGGACATTGACACTGAGAAATTTGTGCACCTTTTTGGCATTCTGTGCTGGTGCACCATCTTGTTGGAAGACAATGGTGTCCATTTGTGACATGCTTCATCCACAGTACAACTACTTTTCTCAAAACATCAAGGTAAACATCCTAGATTTTCATTGATGATCTCCTGGATTCCATGTATAATATCTGGACTTGTGAGATCCTGGCATAACTTATGGGTTTTCCTTATTGGTGTGGCAACATCAGGATCAGCATCATACAACTTCTTCATGTTATAAACTACATAAAGGAATGTTATTGAAGTTTGCAATTTCCTTAGCAGTTTACCCGGCATGCAGTCCAGAAATTATAGTTGCTCTAACATCGTATTCCTTCAACATGATGGTTGCTCTCAGAATTTAATACTTTCTATCTGAAACAGTGATGTTAAATCATAACCTTAGGAACATAGTTCTTTAAAATTAATAAGCACATGAATCAAGGAGGTGCAAAGTTCTTGCCAATTGATCACACACACTCTGTAAATGAGTTTTTATGCATTTTTTGCTTCCTCTGTTAGAAAAATGGATGACAGCTCTATCAGATGCATTTTTGGCTGGTGTGGCTCAGTGGGTTGAGCGCCAGCTTGTGAACTAACGTCGCCGATCCAACTCCTGTGCGCATCTGGAA
Organism: Noctilio leporinus; assembly: GCA_004026585.1. Taxonomy (NCBI): domain Eukaryota; kingdom Metazoa; phylum Chordata; class Mammalia; order Chiroptera; family Noctilionidae; genus Noctilio; species Noctilio leporinus. The sequence goes on along the minus strand of PVIW01006209.1, from coordinate 89,880 downwards.
AGCCTATTCACAGGTACTGAAGTGAAGAGTATCTGTTAGAGAGATCCCCACCTCCTCCAGCAGCCTGTTTTGGTCCCTGACTTTAACACTGGCTCTTCTCTTTACTTTCTAAGGGGCAAACATTGATTTGTTAGAAAAAAACTTCACCAAAGCTTGAAGGAATTATGTTAAAGAAAATAAAGCCTTGAAACTGGCCCTGGGATTTTACTTCCCTTGAAGAGCATTGCCTCTGAAATTTTATGGGGCTCCAGCCTCTGCCTCCTCTTCCCTCCCCATAACAATCTTTTTGTTGAGCCCCCTGCTTGCCCCTGAGTTATGAGGCCTGTGATTCTACAGCTGAATCAGTTTGATGTTCTCACCTCCCCACCCCTGATCCCACCTCAGGTTGAGAGCCTGTAGCCTCCCACCGGCCAGGTGGGATCTAGCAAATATTAGCTAGTGCCCAAATCATCTTTGGAGAGATTGAAGACCATAGCCACGTGCCTATGGGAACATTTGCATCTGGATTGTTCCTTAGGCCTGGCACATCCTAGTTCAGGACACTTACATGGGGACTTAGCCTACACCCTGTAAAAGAGCCACCACCATAGTGGTGTTTCCCAGCACCAGGGAGAGCCTGCAGCAAATAAAAGCTGCAGCTTCTGGCCCAAAGCCATTAGAAATTAATACTCCAGGCTTTGGCTTCCAATCATCAGGGTATCAGAAACAGCAGGGTTCAGAGTCTGAGATTTTTGTACTGTAGATCTCTTCACTCATAAACAAGGGCCCTGGTGACACTCTATGACATTAAGGGAAAGTGGTTTGGCCCAGAAGACTCAGCTTATAGCAAAGGGCAGTAAGATTGCCCACTGAGGATTAGCTGGCACAGAAACGGCATGATCTTGGGCCCCTGATGCTTACCTGGGTGAACCAGAACACTTTCCACTCACAGGTGCAGTGGAGTGGGGAGGAAGAGAGAGTTCTAGAGTTAGTCCCACGGGGTCACTACTCTTCCACTGCTCCCTTCATTCCACAAACTCAGGACAGAATCAGGGCCCATCAGGTCAGGTCATAAAGGCAGGAGCTCCCTGGGGACAGAGGCAATCAAGGCCCATGTCCTTCTCAGAGGAAGAGGGGGGAGAGTCTTGGAGAGGCCTTCCCCAGGTCTATCTGCCCAGCAAGAGTGATGAGGAAGTGGGCTGGGGGTGAGGCTGGTGGTTGTGAAGGTGGAATTAGCTGAATTTTGTGCATCACTTACTCTCCCTATGCTGCAGATGCCGTGGTAAGAATTTCACAAAGGTTTTTGTCCAATTTATTTTATCTTACTTTATGTATTATATTTTTAAAGTAGTATTTTATTGATTATGCTGCTACAGTTGTCCCAGTTCTTTTCCCTTTGCTCCCCTCCACCCAAGATCCCCATTCCCTCCCATAGTCCCACCCCCTTTTAGTTCATGTCCACGGGTTGTGCATATAAGTTCTCTGATTCCACCCATTCCTCAATTAACTTCTCCCTATCTTGTACCCACCAATTATATTTCCTAATCCCTACACCATTTCTCCATTTCACCCCCTTCCCTTTCCCAGCTGATAATCCTCCCAATGATTCCCATATTTATGATTCTGGTCTTATTCTGGTTGTTTGCATAGTTTGCTTTTGCTTTTGTTTATACTTTTTAGGTAGTTGTGAGTTTGTTGTCTTTTTTAAATTAAATTAAATTTTTAAGATTTTATTATTTTTACAGAAAAGGACAGGGAGGGAGGAAGAAAGGGTGAGAAACATCAATGTATGGTTGCCTTTCAACTGCCTCCAGCTAAGGACTTGGCTGGAGACCTGGCTTGCAACCTTGTTGTGTGCCCTGACTGGGAATTGAACTGGTGACCTTTGGGTTCACAGGCTGTCATCTATCCACTGAGCCACCAGCCAGGGCTTGTTGTCTTTTTAATATTCATAAATTTGATCCGCTTTTTCTTAAGTCCACTTAACATTTCATATAATAATGGCTTACTGATGATGAACTCCTTTAGCTTAACCTTGTTTGGGAAAAACTTTACCTGCCTTTCCATTCTGAATGATAGCTTTGCTGGATAGAGTCATCTTGGTTGTAGGTCCTTGCTTTTCATCACTTTAAATACTTCATGCCAGGTCTTTATTGCCTGCAAAGTTTCTTTTGAGAAATCTGCTTATAGTCTTATTTATTTATTAAAAAGATTTTATTTATTATTCTCAGAGAGAGTGGAAAAGAGAGAGACAGAGAGGGAGAGGAACATCAATGTATGGTTGCCTTTCACCTATCTCCAGCTACGGACCTGGCTAGAGACCTGGCTTGCAACCTGGTTAAGTGCTCTGGCTGGAATTGAACTGGAATTGAACCAGTGGACCTTTGGGTTTATAGGCTAGTGCCTTATCCCTTGAGCCACCAGCCAGGACTTGAGGGTTATTTTTGAAGCTACACTTTGAAGCACTGGAATTGTGAACTATGCAGTCTGGTCTGGTGCTGGGAGCACTAACTGGTGTTCCTACCTTGATTGCACTTTCTTTTTGTCAGACATAGTCCCCAACTCACTGCAGCTGCTGTGCCATCAAACTGCTCCACCAAACCACACCCTCTCTGTCCCGGTTCCACCCCTACCACCTGTCTGGATGAGTATTTCTTCTTTGTATCTTTTGTTTCTTGGACTTCCATGAAGCTCCATATGCTGGAATTTCTGGTTGTCTCTAGTTTTGAGGTAGATGTATCTGTTTTTGGTGGTGGAGGAAGATACAGCATGTCTGTCTATGTCTCTATCTTGAATTCTCACATTTTGTCCAGTTCTTATAGATCCCTGTGAGTCTACACATAGCTAAGTGGGAGCTTCCAAGAGACCCAGATAATACTGCCAGGTTGAGTATGGCAGGAATTTGAATCTAGATGGCCTGACTCTGAAACTCACTGTCTCTCCCTGGCTGGTGGCACAGTGGATAAGGCCTGTGAACCCAAAGGTCGATGGTTTGATTCCCAGTCAGGGCACATAACCAGGTTGCAAGCCAGGTCTCCAGCCAGGTCTGTAGCTGGAGGCAAGTGAAAGGCAACCATACATTGATGTTTGTCTCTCTCTCTCTCTCTCTCTCTCTCTCTCTCTCTCTCTCTCTCTCTCTTCCCCTCTCTCTAAAAATAATAAAATCTTAAAAAAAAACTTGCCTTCTCAATGGCTCTGGCGCACAGGCCACCACTGTGTCCCACAGTGGGAAGACAAGAATGCATGCATGCACTGTGCACCAGGACATGTGCAAGGTGATCAGGGTACAGGGTGAAGAACACAGGTGTGGTTTTTGTCCAGATAGAGAGCATGCATCACCAGATAGAACTCTCTGTTCTGTGTGGGTTTGGAAAGCTCACACCTGAAAGTGAAAACTGAAAAACAGAAAAGGCTTTATTGCAGTAGCAGCTACAACCTCAGCTCCCTGAGTCACGGCAAGGACCCTAAGAGTCTCAGGTGCCTATCCTGAGCACATGGTGTATGTTGTGTCAGAGGAAGGAAGGTGCCAGCTGCAAGGATTCCAGCTTTAGGAGCTGGACACACAAATAGCCAGAGGCTCTGGGGAGAACCAGCCCTATCTGCATGGGCAGCATTCTTTCCAAAAATACCCAACTGCCTTCCAACTCACACCTTGTATTTACATCATGTCCTCACCATGACCACAGACAGACTGCCTTGTCTCCAACCCTTTTAATCTTGGATTACCCTCTAAGCAGGGTGGAAAACAAAGCCCACCTCGGGCTTCTGCTACGTAGTCATCTGTAGGGTGGTGTCGTATTTTGAAAAGATGTTAACTGTTTTTGTCCCTTGATAATTCCAACCTTTGCCTCCCCTCCTCCACCTTGATAATTATGCATCCCATAGAAACAAGTTATATCAAACAAAACAAAGCCTTTGGAATTTAACAGGCAGTTGTACTTCAGGGAAGGCAAGACCTTGGGCAGTGATGGTATTAAGTTGGTGACCATCCTTAGCCCCTGCAGCCCCACTTTGAGGCCCAGAGAGTAGAATCATTCCTGGACCTTCCAACAGGCCTAGAAGCAGTGGAGAGCTGGCCCAAAAGACATCAAGGAGAGGAACAAGGGTAGTGTTGGCAGATGCCTGAGATGACAGTTGACATTAAAGAACAGATGGTCCCCCTACTCTCATGCTGTGACACCATATAAGCCCCCAGGATTTAGGGACAATCTCAGGGAGGTGAGGAAATTCTGAGTTAAGAGTCTTCCTGAGCCCTATAGCATAATGACTCCAAACAGAAATAAACTCAAGTTATGGAAGAATGAGGAGAGTTTTAATACTTGAACACTAAATGGGGGACTATGGTTCATATCTACAACACATGTTGTAAGATCCAAAGGCTCTTTCTTCATATGGCAGAACTCCAGGCTTGTTCACAGATTGGGTGTTGAAGAAAGTAGAAGGGGCCTATCCTGGATTGGGACCTAGGGAGGCACAAGCTTAGGCAGGTAGGGGTAGAGTAGGGCGGGGGGACCTGGCAGGGAGGGGATGCTGTTTGGCTTCTTTGTCCTAGGTAAGGGGGTGAGGAGGCAGGGATCAGTGTTTCAGTGTAATGTAAGTTACCCAGGACATGAGCTCCATAGAGAATTTTCTTTTAGCAGCAAGAGATACCTTCTAGCCTGGGCAAGCCATAAACAGGGTGTGATCACATTCCACATGCTACATGGCCTGCTACAAAAGAAAGTCTGCTCCTGACCAAAGTGTTCCACTAACACTTTCCCTTGGGAATGACTTAGGCTGGGGTTCCCTTGAACTCCACCTTCTGAGATAATCTAGGATGGCAAAGTTTGCATAATGTGTGCAATTATGAAAATGGCTCTTGATAGCAATAAGCCTGGCTGCTTTCCACCACAATCCTGCAAGCAGCTGAGGGATGTATCCATGACAGCAGGTCAACCAGGACCCTTACAGGTAGAAGGTAAAAAATGAGTCCAAAACTGCAGCTTTCCAATGGTGATGCATGGATCCTTTAAATTCCTTTGTGCCTTCAACATTATGTGCCAGGAGCCTCCTGCTCTCCCTTCAGATGGAGAGGTTCTGTTTATCCATTTCACTGGGTGTGGGATGGGGAAGGAAAGATGTATTATGATTAAACTGATTTGCAAACAATGTAACCAAGACAGCTCAGAATGGATCATAAAACTTTTATTCCATATGGAAAGATGGGCCATGGGGGGTTGTTTGTGAATTTTGCCTTTATTTTGGGAGGGAGAAGTTGTCTTAATGTAAGTTGCGTAACATTGAACCTAGTCCCATCCAGGTGGAAGTGATGAATTGGAGGTTTTGTGAAGGTTTTGGCCCTGTATTGCTTTGACTAAGGGTTATGACTAGAGAGGAGTTGCTTTGCTTGGTAGCCCTCATTTGATTTAACTAGTACTTTATGCGGGCATGGTTGTCCCATTGAAAGATGCAGCAGCTTAGATGGGTGTTTATAGTGGGGTAGCACAGGCTTTGGAGCAGGGACACCTGTGTTCTTGGTCTGCTGTTCACTAGCACTGTGACCTTGAACTTTTCTGAACTTTGTTCTCTTCCTCTGAAAAGTGGAGAGGACAGAGACTACCTCACAAATTTATTGTAACAGTGGAATTGGGTAACTCACGTATAATGTGTAGCATGATGCCTGGAACAGGGCAGGATCTCACTGCATCATTCCTGTCATTGCCACCATCATGAGCCTAGAAGGAAATGTACTATGGGTCAGTGACAGAGCAGTGTTGGAGCTGCAGGTGAGCCCTTTGAGACATTCAACAGTGAGTTCCAAGTTCTCACCCATTGGATCTGCTGATGACAAGTGGTCCTGGAGATTTTACTGGCAGGGCATGAACATGGTGACTCCATTAGGCAGATTTTAGAAGTGCATCTTCTTGAATTCTCCCTCATAGCCTGGTCTTGGGGAATTGCCTAGTGCTGTGAATTTTGTGAAATCTGGCCCATTCTAAAAGCCAAATGCTTCATGGATTTCCTTGGGGGAAATAGCACAAAATAACAGAGGGTGGCTTGAAAGAAGGAAAAAAGGCATTTTGTTCTTTCAAGAAGAATATCTAACTCTTAGTCCAAACACCCCCATAACTAATTAATTACTTTACACCAGCCAGACATCTTTTAAATTAGGCAGAATACAAATGAGTCTTGTTTTGTGCCAATAACTTCAACGGTTTTTCACAATATTTGAATCACTGGCTTTTCTTGTCCTTTGGAGGCAAACCAAATCAGGCTGAATCTACTTGCATTAAAAATCATTCATGGGGCCCAGCCAGCCAGCCACATCTTGCAGATGGAATGCCATATGTTTTGGCTTACTACCCCATATGGAACAGTAATGTGCAGTCCAAGAATAGAACACACCATTTCTCTACATCTGCATTTCCGGTCACCTCTAACCCACAAGCATTTTCCACTCTGGACAGAGGTAGGCAAGTTCATCTGGAAAAGTCAGAAAAGATGCTGAGATTCTGAATGAATGATGTCTGTTTCTTCTGGCCCCTTCCAAAGTCAAGTCCTCAAATACAATCAGTTCCAAGAGTTCAGTGCATCCGTAACACGGCACTTGGAAGTATTCCATTTTCACTTTTCCAGGAATACATTAGGCCCTTTAACTTGAAGACATAACACTGACTTTTTGTTAAGGTCAGGAGGCTTTACAAATAATGAGCTAAGTGGTTCTACTCCATTCAAAACTGTTTAAATTGAATTTGATGTTTCATGAGGGGAAGCTCAGAATGGAAAAGTAGAAGTACTGGGGCTCAGAAAAGACTAATAAATATGGTATCTGAATCAGATCTACAACTAGAATAAGCTTTGAGTATTTGGAGAGACTTGGTAGGAGGGATGAACCAAAGATAAGTAAGAGGAAACAGTTCATTTTCCCATTTATCCAGGTCAAGCAGGGAGTTTGGTCTTTTCCCTGCTTTTGACTAGCTCTCTGACCTTGGGCAGGTGCTAGGATGATGTTTCTCACCAATAAAATAAGGGACTTAAGTAGAACTGGGGATTACAATGGATTTCATCTCTTGGGCTATCTTGCATTGGTGGGTATTGGCTGTGGCTGGGCTCAGTGGACAGGGTGAAATAAATTACATGTGAGCCCAGGATCTCAGCGAGAGTGTGCTCCTACTTACTTGATTCAGACTTGAATATCTCTAAGGTTCCTTCCAGCAATAATATTGAGTAACTGTGATTCAGTCTGTTCAACAATTGACTTTAATAAACCTGAGCACCATTTGGAAACCACTTGGTGACTAAAGAAGAGCATTTCAACTTCCAACCCATTCTTAAACACCGGGAGAGGCTCTGTAAAGGCTCCCGTGTCCACCTGTGCATTGCTATGAAGTTTTACTTCCTGACTAGGGAACAGTCCTAGCAACAGACCATTTGATGTCATGGAAACACAGATATAGTTAATCTGGAATTGTGATTTTAATGAGATTGTAAACCAGAAGTAAGGGGCAGATAATGGAATTTCATTTTGTTTCAGATTGCCCCTTCTTGCAGTTCTTTAAGTTGTAGTTGGTCATAATCATGGCTGTTGAGTTACCAGATGTCTGTTTTCTAGGTCCTTAGAGGCTGAGCTGTAAGAAATCTAGGGCTCTGAATTGCCTGATGCTGTAAGATAAACTTCCAAGGAAGCTGCTTGGTTTGTCACCTGTAATAGCATATTAAAACAGGACTTTCCTCCTCTTTTTTAGCTTAGATGTTGAAGGCTAAGAACAAAACAAAAAGCAGACCAGAACCTCACATTCCAAAGCCAGGAGCCAGGACATGGGGTGGACCTAAAAACCCAAGTGTCCTGACCCTGAACCCATCACCTGTCTCAGGAGTATAAAATCATTGAACCTGGCAATTAGAGTAGATATTTTAGTTGTTGGTATGTAATGTGACTGCTCCATATCTAGTTTATACACCATTGGGAAAAGGAGGCAGAAGAAGTGAGAGAAGCCATCTGGAGGACCACCTGGAAAGCTGTTCTTCCCTGGAATTGGGGGAAACAGTGGACTCTGCTGTGAAATATGTCTGAGTTAGAAATTAAGGCACCGGAGCTGGGAAGACCACGGATGCTTTTGAGGCATATGGAATTTCCCATGAGTCAAATGGACATAAGGAGGAAATCTGACCTAGGGGTTTCTTAAAAGGGTGATATGTAGATTTCTTAGCTGCTGGGAATTTTTGTAGATGACAGACCTTGGTTAGTTTGAGGAAGCTTGGTAGAGCAGGACCATTAAATATAGAAAGGAACTTTTCTTTCCATTCATCCAAAACACAGATTCATCTACTAAATATGTCTTCAAGATCTAAAACTGTTGTGCTCTTACTGGTACCATGGACCTTCTGGGTGAGAGTAATAGTATATTGTGGCTTTATCATGGATTATATATTTTTAAACTTAGAAGAGAAATAATGTCTCATAATGTTTTGAGAATTTATTTAAAGGCTTAAAGTTTGATGATAGTGCACTTTGTTCTCTTTATGGGGAGTCATAAAAGACCTGATATACAGAAACACATTATAATGTAGTTTTTTTTTTTTTTTTTTTTTTTTCCTTCTTCTTCTGGGAGAATGTGGCAGAATAAAGGAAGACTTGGTATGTATGAGGGACACCAGGATAATCTGTCAAAGTTGCAACCTGGAATATGCTTGTGCAGGCTTTATTTTGTTTTCTGTAGAAATGAGTTGTTGTTTGTGCTTTCCAGAGGGAGGACAGGTGGATGCTAGGGTCTTGGCTTCTGATCCCTGCTATAGTGTTTCTAAGATTTTTGGGGCTCAGTTGATCAACACTGCTCTTAAATTCACCCTGGGTACATATGAGTCATCATATACAGATTTATATGTGAACATTTGACATTATTCAGTCCCCTGGTGTAGAGCTAAGCCCATCTGAGTTGAGCTCTGGTGGCAGCTGCCTAGTGTCATGTGTAGGGGCCACAGGCTAGAGTTACAGAGCCAGACAGCCTCCTCCATGCCATCTAGGCCAGCCTCCTCCCTCTTAGCACATGCAAGAGGAGATGTTTGTTTTGAATGTCACCTCTGATTTAGCGTTTCCTTGGAAAACCTCATTGCAATTCTATAATGAAAGTCACATTGTTCTTAAAATTCTCTCCATATTGGCAAGGACAATCCCTGAATCAAAAGCAGGCCAGCTCCTCTTTGTGCTCCAGCCCTTGAGAAACCCTGGACTCCACGTTGTACATGCTGTTTTTAAATAGACTGAGTTCAAAGTCACCATCTGGTATAGGCAGAAGTGTAGCTTGTGTTTTCTTTTGGGAGTGACTTAGGCATAAACTCTGTTGGCATCTACTTGGTTGGGGTGAGGTTTTAAGCACCAGGAAAATGCCACCACTTAACTTTGTCTGGATCCCACCTTGGTTCCTCTAATAGCTCTTCCTAAGTCTTAATGATTGTCATGTCAACTCAATACTTTAAATATTTTTGGAAAGGCACCACTTTGTAGAATGGGCTTTTCCTCTGTCCTCTACCTTCACCTCCAGATATGATTCAGGGTAGATAGATCCTGTTGTTAGTTTTTCTCCTTTGTTTTTCACTGAGGAAGGAAATTGTGAGGCACCCCACTATTTGCCATGTCACATTTATTCCTGTTACTCATCTCTTCCTCTTATAAATGGAGAGTGGTGGTGGTGAATGCTCTGGTTTAGGACTTCATCACACATTCTTAAGGCCTGTGGACAGGGTAAAGATATAAATATAATTAAAGATATAATTATAATTTATTTAATTATATAAATTATAATTAAAGATAATGCCCTAGTTCAGGATAGGAAGCTGAGTCACCTGCGGATTATGGTAACCTCAGTGGGATCCTGACTGATACACCATTAGGGGCTGAGATCCTGCACCTCATACCCAAGAAAGGTCCTCTTCTCTCCAGGGCATGAGAAGAAGTACAGGATCCTGCTAACCCATCTCAGTGATGTGTAGAGTTGCCACTTCTTTCCTTCTCACCTCTTCTCTTGACTTTCTTTAGAAGATGCAAGGATGTTTTGTTGTCCCTAAGAAAGACCAGGAGAAAGCTGTGTTGCATCTAAATAGCTTAGGCAAATGACAGAAATCCTGGGCAACTCTGTAGTATTTCCTGAGAGACTGCACTGCAGAACAGTAGACGCTCAGAAGCCACCCCGACCTTCTGAGGGAGCACCTGGGACATCGGAGTGGAGGCCGGCTGGGACTCCTCAGTGTACTATCTCGGAAACTAACAATGCCAAACTGAAAGTGAGCACTTTGCAGACAACTACGCATCACCTGAGACTGGTAGAGGAGGCATGGACAGCCAGCATCTGGACCATCGGGGGTAGAATACCACTGGAGAAAGGGAGACACCACTGTTGGGAAATGTTATAAACTAAGGACACCCAAACTGGCTGCCCCTAGACTGGGGAAAATTTTTTCCTGACAAGTTTCTATAGCTACACAACAAGGGGGACAAAATAGTTTACAAAAGTTATGTTCCAACCATTGTATGACTCAGGAGTGTTGTGGAGAGAACATGGGCTTAGAAATGAGATCAATGATCACTTGTTGGTTTTAGGACCTTGGACAAATTACCTAATAAGTCTGACTGCCATTTATTCATGTAGAAAATGTGAATAATATAGATAAAGCTATAAAATAGTGCTTGGGGAATTGCTGGCCCAGTGCATCTGTGAAGTTGAATAAATGACTAGAGGCAGACATGCATAGGGAGCCCTCTTCTTACCCTGAGATCTATTGGGTGACTTCTGGGTGGGGGTTGTGTACTTTGTGGGTGAGCTCCATCCCACGGCCCAGGAGTTGGAGCATTACCAAACTTTGGGAGTGTGGGAGGGTAGGAGCTAGAGTGTCCCAGGCCTCACTCACCTTATGGTCCATGTGTCCACAAAGGAAAGGAGAGCTGTCTTCAAAGCACATGGACCTAGTCCCTAGGGCTTGTTTTACAGCTCTGCTTCCCTCAGTTGGAACCTCTTTGCCTCAGTTTTCTCATCTGTGAAGTGGGACTAATAATATCATCTGCCTCAAAGGGATGGCTGTAAAGATTGAGTGAATTAACCTGTTTAAAACACTTAATGCTCAGTAAATGATATCTGTTCTTTTCTGGTCCTCTGCTATGCCCCCTGTTCCCGATCTCCCTCCTACTCTTTACCTGCCTCATGGGTACTATTCAACGTGATCATTTCCCATTGCCAGCCCTGGCTGATTGTCCAAAGATGCCTCTCCTTCTTGTGCCTCTTGACCCTTCTACAATTGAATTTGCAACCTGTATCACATGAGGTGCATATAACATCTTCTCTGGGTCCAGGATGCAAACCAAGAAACGAAAGCCAACCTCTTTCCCAGGCTTGGCTACCAGAAACACCAAAAAGATGAGTCTGGTGTCCTGCCTAGTGGTACAAGTGCCCAAAGAGTCTTCCTGCCCCTGGGCTCTTCCTGAGTAGGTCTGGAAGCACAATATTTGACAACACAGGGGAACCTTGAAGAATCAGAATGGGTCCTGGCTGCAGCACTGGAGCACGAGCACTTGGGGGGCTCAGGGCAGCAGCTCTTGACCAACCGGCAAGGAAGTATTTTAATAATTGATGTTGCCACACAAGATGTGTTCTGGGTCTTGAATGGCAGGCTCTGCATCATTTGGCACCCATCCCAGAGCTCTTACCCAGAGATGCTCAGGAGGACAAGGAGCAGCCACAGCTGTTACCAGTGAGTAACATTCTCTGCAGCCTTGGACATTGAAATGGGAAGGGACAAACTTGGCTTTCCTTGAGCACAACAGCTTACTTTAGTGGTCTTCTCTGCAACATCCTGCTTCCATTAAGCTGTAGTTATTCCAATGAGCCAGTCACCCCTTCAGACACTGTCCAGTAGCTCCACCGTGACAGCCTCATTTTAGAAGTGAAGGCTCTGTGAACTAAATCGAAGGGGCGTTTTGCAGAGCCAGCTCCTCACCATAGTTCACCCCAGTGTTTGGCATCAGAGTCTGAGTCAGCTCTGCTTGGGTCCATGGGGGCCACAGGGCAGATTCCTCATTGCTTGGCTGTCATCTCATTTTCTGTGATGTTACCAAGGATTACCTGCTCACAGCTGCTGCTAGGTCCATTCTGTAGAAGATCTTCAATATTTGAACATGTTGTCATGGCTGGAGCATTTGTGTCTTTATTAACACCATTCTTAGACCCTTTAGGGAGCCCCATTTCCTAACCCTGTTTCTAGGGGGAGGCAGTATGGCAGAGGAAATGGTGAGGAAAACAGAGAAACACCATTGGGGGCCTTTGGTATCTTTGTTGGTTGGTCAAAGCCAACTGGGGCAATTCTAGACAAACTGGATGATCTGGGGCTGGATGGCTCTGTTCAGTGCATGTGGAAATTTCCTCCACTACCCAGACTGTAAGGCTGGAAGCGAAACTGCCACCTTCATCATGAAACCCAAAGGCAAAAAAACAAAAACACAAAAACTAAAAAACTAACTGCTTCTAGGTCGTAGCCATGGAAACCTCCCATTGTTGTGGATGGTCTGTCATCAGAACAAAGCCCCTAGGCGGGTGGCATAGAGTATTCCCTATCCTTCTCCCACCTTACCATCTCTCTGCATCACTCCAGGTCAGAGCTTGGGTACCCAAGAGGAGCAGCAATTCTCTGGGATTACCCCACCCTTGGCAGTTGCCAAGAGGAAGAGCCCTGGAGGGGGAAAGCAAAAAGAGAGGATGAAGATGGGAAATATGATACCATCCAGCAGCACTGGTGAGAGACAGTGGGGCAGGGGCAGGCTGCCGGCATCGCTGGGATGCTGTAAAGCGCATTTAGGAGGCAGCATTCATGTCTGACCAGCACCATTCCTGGTCTGTTCACTTCGGACAGGGAGCCTTAATAGGCGTGGAGAGATTTATCAAACAGCAACTCTTGGAGCTGCTGGTCTCTTTGCCATCTGGACAGATGGTTCCTTACCCTGTGACAAGAACAGCAAGAATGATTTATGAGGTCCCACAGCTCCACCTCATGGGCCTTGTGAAGCCTGAATGACTTTTGTCCTCCCCCCAAAGGAGTGAGATTTTGCCCGTGTTGATGGGCATAAGAACTGGGGTTCACACCAGTTTGCCTGACTGAACGTGATGCCCAGACCCTCGGCAGCCAGGACTGTGTTTAGTTAGGGTCAGTGTTCAGTTTATAGTTACCCAACTACAAGGATTAACAGGAAAAGCCCTGGAGAGGGGTGATGCAAATTCTGCCTGTGAACTATGTGCCTTCAGTTCATTTTTTTTTTTTTTTTTTTGTCCCAGTTTTATGACCTGCTCAATGAGGATAATGATTCCTGCATCTGCCCAAATCATGATTTTTTTGGAGGTCCTTTTAACATTATAGATGCAAAATGACTTCATTAATTATACAGCCCTAGACAGGCATTAGGGATTTAATCCAGCAAACATTTATTGAGCAACTGCTGTGTGCTATGCACCATTCCTGGTGCTGTGTTGGACACAGATGAATAAAACACAGTCCCTGCCCTTGGTGAGCTTACAATCTAAGAACGGTCATAGGACAAGTGCACAGTAACTATAATACAAGGCAGAATATGATAAGTGCCATGAGAAAGGTACAAATAAAGTGCAATGGTGATTCAGCAGAGGAGAGATCCCAGTGGTTGGTAGATCAGGGAGAGCTTCATGGAAGATATGGTTTCTGCATGGGCCTTGAAGGAAACAGAAGAGAGCATTCTAGGTGGTAAGAACATTCCAGAAGATGAGAACAGCAAGACCAAAGGCACAGAGACAGGAAAACCAGACACCCCTTCCAGAAATGACCATGGGTGCAGAGTGCAAAGGAAAAATAGGACCTTATTGGGCAGTCTGTAATGTCACGATGAAGACTTGTACACTATTTTGTGGGACAGGGGAACTTGTAAAAGTCTGTGCATGGTTGGAGATAAGAATTACTATGCTTGCTCAGGACAGACTAGGGAAGTTGCAGGCATGCTCGGAGGAAACCTAGGACAGGAGACTGCTGCTGAAACTGCCCATGTGACAAGGAGGCCAGGCCAGGGTGGGAAGGAGCAAAGAAATACGTGGAGGAGAGTTGGAGATGCCTTTAGGATCTCAGGACTGGGTGGTTGAGCAGATTGTGGGTCTTCTAACAGAAAAAGGAGGTATGGTGGAGGAAAGGGAGGCAGAGACCTGGCTTCAGATGTGTTGAGTTTATGGCACTGTCAGAGTAAGTGGGGTGAATGTCTAACAAAGGATCCAAGCCTGGAACCTGGGACAGGGGCTGAGCTTCAGGGAAGTGGGGATCCAAAGGAAAGTGCAAGATGGCTGAGAGTGGAGGGAGTTAATGAAAGAGAGTGTGTCTATGTTGCAGGTAAGGAGGAGGGAGGAGAATAACTACATGGCTCTTTTTTAGGTTAAGATAAGGGCATCAATAAATAAATCATAAATACATAAATAAAAATAAATACATAAATAAGTGATGAAGCAGCATTGGGAAGGAAGGAGAAAACCCACAGGAACATGGCATCCTGGAAAGCAAGGGGACAGGGAGTGTCCAGGAGGGGTCACTGTGGAGTGAAGTGATGTAGAATGCTTGGTGATGGGAAGGGCCTTTGGATGAGGAATGGTGGGGGGTGCCAGGGGCATGGGGGCTGAGTGGGGGTCAGGAGGAGCCAGTGTGGATAAATGAGCATGTGTCAGTGGTCAGAGAAGATGCAGGCCACAGAGGAGTGGCTGAGGGTGTCAGGGAAAAGGTCACTGGCATGAGGATGGATGTTGCTTCCTCAGAAATGGGATGAAGTAGATGGAGGGGTGGGGGGAGATCAAGAGATTTTGAGAAGAGACCTCATTTCAGAGAGCTCCATTTCTTCAAGTGAAGGAACAAGCAGGCAGTGGGGATCATTCAGGGGCTGGAGGAAAATAGAGAAGGTCTCAGGTGCTTCAGGGTGGGTGGTATCAGGGCAGCTGGGGGTTGATTGAGGGTCTACAGGAGGTAACTGAAAGGGCCCGGGGTAGCTCTGTCCACTGTCATTACTAGACAGATTACAGCAGATCAGAGACAGGCCAGGACTTCTTTCCCATCCCTTTCCTCAGGCTGGCTGGCTTATGCAGGAGGCTGCAGTGGAATCTCACTCAAAGTGAGCTCTAAAGAAGCAGAGAAGGAAGGGCCACCTCCTGACTGTGTGTGCCCAGATGCAGGTCAAAGAGTGAGGGGAAGTCAAGGCCCTTGGAGTTCCCACCATCCCATGGCCTAAGCCTTGTGGTAGTGCAGGACCCATGAGTGGATGGTGATGTGTGGGTTGTCCAGGATCCCCAGCCTTTCTCCAGAGGGAACCCAGGGGCCTGTTGTAAGGGCTTTTTGATGTCAACTCTTATCAGTGTCAGTTTAAGGAACCAGGATGGGGCAGGAAAAAACCCATGCTTTCCAGAGTGTACTGACCCTTAAACTCCCTAGGGAGGGGTGCTGGCAGGTAGATGGAGCTCAGAGCCAACTCCAGGACCTGACATCAGGGCTCACCACTGGAATGTTGTAGAATCCAAGACCTTGGCTCATCCTTGGAGACCCTACTGGCTGGCAGTCCTGCCTTTTCTCCACGGCTCTGCAAGCTTCAGAAATTATGTCTCCCAGGGCCTCTGAGATCCTCAAGATGAAAGGCCCTGGGGAAGTGTAAAATATGATACTAATTATCTCCACTTCTTGTGACGAATCCAAACCACTCTGTTCCCACAGAGGCTGTTAGGGCTGGTGCTTTCTTAAATATTCATTTTATAATGCAAATCCCAAATCTCAGACTTCGAGCATCCGCAAAACAATAAGGAAAGAAACAGACGTGCAGAGTCGTAATCATGGTTTGGAGCTGCAGCATCCACGTGTGGGGTTAAGGGCTCTGAATATCCTCCACTGGCTTCCTGTCAGCCATTAATTAGGAGCAAATGGCCTATGCCAAATTGCCATTGATTAATTATTGTCCGTTCTCATATGCTGGGGAGCAGATCTTAATTACTTTTCTTAACTCCTTTCACCTTCAAGATAATGGTTTCTTTTCTTTCAAATATCTTTTAAAACACTGTTACTTATCAAGCAAGAAAATACATCTAACAAATCAAGCTGCCTAATGCTTGCCTATATGTGACTTGTGATTCCAGCCGCTAAGTTACTAGCTTTGAGCCCAGGTTTCCTTCGGGGAGATTATGTCCAGTGTTTGGGTACTGCATTTGGTTTTGGGTTTAAAGAATGTCCTAACTACTTATCTTAGTAAAGGGAAAATAGATTTTGCAAAATTCTAAAATCATTGCTTCTGGTGGGGGGAAGGGGTGGAAGTGGACACTGGAACCTCTCCCTGAACAGTTGAAAACCTCAGTGCTGGAGCGCAGTGCTGGCTAATGTGACCATCAGGATAGGAGAGGGACAAGAAGTGATGCTGACACAGCAGTCTGGCAGCAGGGGCCCCATGGTGTGCATAACACAGAAAGCAAACAAAGAGTGCTTGCAAGCAAATGGAGCTACATGCTTCACATTCCTATGGGCCTCACATTCTGGGGCCCTGGAGGCATCCGGAAAGGCAATCATATATTTTTAAAAGGATGACTTTTATCTTTGCAGTGTCCTTTCGAGCTTTTGCTGTGGCTTCCCTGGTATCAGAAGGGGACAGTACGGTCCCTCATGTCACATTCTAACAGGGCAGGAGGGAGACTAACTCTTGAGGATGATATCCCAGGGTCCCCTCCTCCTTGGTGGGCTCAAGTTGCTTTAGAGAACATCCATGGCAACCATATTTTGGACCCTCTTCTGTCTTATTCTGGACATGGAGTTCTGAATCTTAGCGGAAAGTCACAATTTTTCAAAAACACTATTTGCAACACTCGAGCTCTTTAGTGTCATCTGCCTGCTCCATCCCAGGTTCTTGGTGGTTCTTGCTAAGCCAGAATAAGAACTTTCCATGGTGTTTTCTCTGGCTTTCTCTCTATAGCTGCGGTAGCCTGGCTGGAACAGGTGGGTCACCTGTGGTTCATTCCTTGAGCATTTAAATTCTACTTTTGTGGGAAGGCCTTCAAACTCAGATGTGGCCTCTGCTTCTTGGCATCCTTGTGCTCCTTTGCCCAGCTGAATGCTCCAACCTCCCTCTCCTCTGTGAGCAGCACCCTTTTAGACAGGTCAGTTGTCTCAGCTGGGTCTCAGCTAGCCCAGAATCCACATTTCTCAGAGGCTTGAGGCAGCTGCCAACAGGTGGCTCTCCATTCATCCATGAGCCCAAAGATTCCTCCAGTCTAGGAGGCAGTTCATTATCCAAAATCATGGGACTGGCTTCTTTTCATGTTGAGACCTTTTGCCCCCAAAGACGGACAGAGTCTCAATTCTGGTGGGTTCTCCACACCTTCTTCCTGTGGCTTGTCTGCCTAATGCTAGATGAACACCACACAGTTATAAATACTCAGAGCAATATATATATGCAGATATAGATATATATATTCTGGTCACTGTTTTACACTGGAACAAAGAAAACCACTAGCCTGCTTGTTCTATAGTTTGTGCCACCCCGACTCCCATCTGCCTGTGGTATAGCTGGCAGGAAATGTGAGCCACAGAGTCCCACAGGTTGCCCACTTACGTGGCCCCGTCACACTGGCCAACCGTCAGTTTCAAAGCCCCCTGCTCATGCAGGCTCTTGAGGGCCTTGAACTCCAAGGGCATGGTGTGGGGACTGGCCTGGGAGGTATAGCCATACTTGAGGCTGTCGTAATAGTGGTACTTGACAGGGTTCTGGTTCTGATCTAGTGGAAAGGGCCAGAAGCCATAGAGGTAGATTTGGTTGCAGAAACGCGTGGCCAGGGTGTACATCAAGAGGCCGGTGGTGGGTCTTTTGATGTGGACTTTGTTGGTCAGCCAGTATCTGAAAACAGGAAAAAATGTGACAAAAGAAACAAAAAGGAAACATGGGTTTATGAATTACCCTTTCCAGGAAGAGGGAAATTTTATCCTGCTTCTCCAGGAGCTATAGAGACCCATCGAGCAACTGTTTCCCAGTTCCCTTCACGGAGGAATGACAACCACCACTTACTAAGCAATGGAGCTGTGCCCCTGTGCTTTCACGTACATGATTTACTGGAAACGAGACAAGCCTCTTAGTAGATAGGAACATAGAAATGAGGCTCAGAGATGAAAAGTGCCCAAGGTCACCTTGGTGACCCCAAGCTGACCTCTAGGCTTTCTGATTCCAGCCCTATGTTCTTTCCCCTTCATAATGAGGCCCAAACAGATGAAGGGCAAGGGGAGTGTGGGTGGTCTAGTGGGCTGTACAGGACTGACTACCCCATATCATCACCTGCTGATATGTAGGGGGTGCTGGGGGGTGATGGAGGCAGCCCTTCCTGGGACTACCTCAGTACTCTCTGTACTCAGTGAAGCTGAGCAGAGCCTGGGAGGGGCAAAGGCAGGGTGAGTGCATGGAGGAGAGAGGTCATAGCAGAGCAGCAGCAGCTGTTAGGATTCTTCCATCCGTCCTGGCCGAGTGCTCATCCCCCTCGGCATGACCACCTTCAGTAACAGTAGCTCAGCCTCTCCTGTGAGGGTCCCTTGCACTTTTAGCTCTAACTCAGTGGGTATCAACCTGGGCTGCATGCTGGAATCAATTGCAGCTTTAAGACAACTGATGTCTGATCCAACCTCCAGCTGTAGCCTGAATATGGATTTTAAAAATCTCCCCCAGTAATCCAAATATTCAGTCCAGGCTATGAACCCTTATTCTAACAGGTAGGTTGTTGTGCCAAAAGAATCCAAGAATGACTCATATTTAGAGCAAATGATGAAGAAATAGTAACCATGTGGAATAGCCCTAGTTTTAGGGATGATTGGGCCTGGAGATGTCCTCTAGCCTGGTGGCCTGGCAGGGGATGTAACTGAGTGAGCTGGTTCATGTGTGAGGAAAACTGACCGGGCCTCTGTTGCTCAGACAGTAAGAAGTGGTGAGGTCTGTGGCACCTAAAAGGGTAGCCAGTTTTATCGTCCAGTGTGGTGGTGCCAGATTTTCTGCTTTTTAAAATCAAGAATGTCAAAAATCTTGATTTTAAAATGTAAATTCTTCAAAGTTTTAAACATTGACAACTAATTAAAAAAAAATTTACAAACATCACATGTGGCCCTATTAGGTGACTCAAACAGACCATATCTGTGGGTCACCTGTGGGTCTCCTGGATTGAATTTGTCCTCTTTTAGATACCAGGAGAAGACATGAGTCCAGGGTGACTTGCCTGAAAAGACTCAGACTTCTCATGCAGCTGGTAGGGTAGTGCTCAGGTGACATGCCACTCAGTTTCTCCATGCCCGTTTCCTGGATCTTTTTCACCCTGTCCTGATTCTGGGAGAGTTGGGGCTGGGAGTGGACTGGCGACAGCTGCTAGTGACACCATTCAGGGATGTGCAGCCCACCAGCAGTGTCCCCGAGTGATTGCATCTCACTGACTACCCAGTCCCTGACCTGTTCAAGCCCTAACACTGGCCACATGCCCTATTAGGGATTTGTGTTTGTTTATTTTCTGCTACTAAGGACTTAGTAGGGGAACACTTTCAGAAATCAAGTTCTTTGCAGGCTAACAACGCTATGCCCAGAGATAGGGAAGGATTTAATCAGTGGTGAAACATCCAAGGAGTTCATAGGTGAGTCTGAGGTTACACAGACATGTGACGCGCTCTCCCCATAGATATGCCTTTCCCTCACATGTCCCCTCAGTGAACTCTTTTTCTATTCCTCTCACCACCCGAACTAAGCACATACATCACATCTTCCTGGAAATGTTTCCTTTGCTCCCTCTTCTCTCCAGCTCACTGACTTAATCACTTCCACATTATTATCAAGAGCTTTGTTTCTACTTCTCTGTGTGCTTATCAACTTGGGCTGACAATCTGTTACTGTGTGGGTTGGTCTCCAACAGAAAACGACTGTGGTCTCCTCTAGAGCAGGGGCCATGCCCTTTGCTCCTGTGTAGGGGGTTCAAATGCATCCGGCTCAATGCCTGCTGCAGCCAAGGTTCTGTAGCAGAGAGCTGTGCTCAGCAACTACTCCACGTGCTTGCTAGCTCGCTCTCACACACGCTTTCTCTCCCTCGCTGGCTCAGAATTTCTAGCCAATGGCAGGGGTCATGTGACCAGTTCTGGCCAATAGGCTTTGACTACAAATTTAGTCCTATTGGGCTGATGTTGCTCAAGAGCAGGCCCTCACTTTCTCTTTTCCTGCCTTGGAGAACCTCAAAGTCTTCGATAAAGATGGGGTCAGTTTAAGATGGATGAATCCTGGATTCCTGAAAGAGATCCCCTGCCAACACACCGTACTTTGCAAGAACAAGAAATGAGCTTCTGCCGTGCTAAACCATGAGAGCCCCAGGGTTTGCAATTGCAGCAGAGCCTCGGCTTGATTATCCTGACTTCTCTTGCACTCAGCAAATGCTTGACCCCGATATAATTGAAAAATGGGAAGAAGTAGAAAAGGAGAAAGGAGGAAGTGAGCAGTGCACACAGTTTTGTAACCATGGTTGGCTAGGACAAGAATAGGAACGCCCAGCCTCTCAGATGTGTGCCAGGCGTTTCACCCGGAATTAGTCTCTGTTAACGGCAAATGAGGCTCCGGGCTGAACTGAGAACTCAGCGGTATGAAGGGACCCACTCATTTCCTGTTCTGCATCCACAGGTAAACAAGAACTCTGGAGAGATGTCTGACAGGGACACAGGGCACCACTTAATGAGCAGCTTGTAAGAAAGGCTGGCTGAGTTCTGCAGGAACAAAACCCTCTTGATTTCCTCTGTATCTTCTCAGTTGCTCTGGCCAATTTAGCGACTGTGCTTGGCCGACTTGTAGACTGTTTCTTTCCTTAGGATTACAGGTTGGTGTTAAAACACTAACTAATTAGTTTTGCTTTCCCAAATGAGGTTAGCTGGGTGCATCTGGGACATCATATTGACAGTACACCTTTAATGGCTCAGTCTGAGATTTTAATTAGAAGGCAAAGTAATCTCAAAGAAGGCAGTAATTATTTTTCAAATTGGTTACCCCAGTTGCCAAAACTATTAAGCACTGTGTTTTATGAGCATTGACAGCAATAAATAAGGATTGACGAAATCATCTGAAAACCACATTTGGCCTTCTTCCTGGAGGCCTGGCCTTAGTACATGGTGAAAATGATGGCTACTGATGTTGGAAAAAGAGAACATAAGGGTTTTCTTCAAGGAGCTTAAAGTACTTTGTGGGAAATAGCTCATTTCATCCTTAAGGACCAGGAATGCCTTGCCAGGTGGTTGCCAAGGGACACTTGGTGCTATTTTGTGCAAAATCGGCAGCAAAGCCAGGAACAGAACTCTTTCACTCCTGGTTTCCCACCACTACATCATCTGCCTTGGCTCTAATATGGGGCCCCACAGCCTTACTGCTGTCCTTTCCTTGGAAGCACTGTTTTAAACTCTACTATCTTGGGGGGCATGCCTGGACAAGACTGCCCAGCCTTGCAGCAGTGGTGAGCTGGGCATTTGGTCTCAGAATTTGGGGCTGGAGTGAAGGACTGGTCAAGCCTGGGAATGCTTGATGCTGATTCATGGTTCCTAAGCTTCCATGCTTACCCAAGTAAGCCAGGTAACCTCCAGTCTCACCATGCCACCAAAAATCTTCCAGTGACTCCTGGAGTTCATAGGATAACAGCCAATGGCCTCAGCCAGGGTTGTGAAGTCCTTGAGATCTGGGCCTGAAGTTCCTCCCACTATCTGATAAGCACAGTCACATTGCCACGAGGAACTGCTTGCTTTCTTCCAGGACACCATCACTTCCTACAACACCTGACTGGTCTCAGCTTCAATGTCACTTCCTGCAGGAAATCTTCCCGAACATCCCTGGAGGGTTTTGTGTTCTATTATGTTGCTCTTCTCCTATTCCAGCACGTATCATGCTGTGCTATAATCACTTATGTACTTTATTTCTCCCCCTTTGTAATTTACAATTCTGGGAGCAAGTGGAGTGGCTTCTCCATGAACCCCAGATTCTAGCATAGCACATGCACAAAGTAAGTGCAGCTTCACAAATCTTAATGAAGCAATGACTGAAAAGGAGCAAGCAGAGGCTAGTGGCTGCCTTTGAGGGTACTGGCAGGGTAAGGGAAGGAGACTCAGAAGTTTCATGTGGGAGACCAACCCACATAGCCCTGGCCGCCTCTGAACTCGGCTAGGCCACCACCAGGTCTGCCCATGTGAAAGGCAGGCCAACAGCATCCTAGACAGCATGTTACTAAGAGAAGAATGTGAAAACACAAATCAGGTTAATTGAAGGGTTCCCCCTGCTACAAGGGGCCCTCCAGAGAGTCGAGGGACTGCTACTCTTGCACAGGCCAAGCCACGCCATTTCTGGGGAGCTTAAACCTTCTGGCTGGATTCTGGAATGTAAACTAATGCCACTTCCAACTGAAAAATTATATTCAACCTCATCTATAATTAAAAGAATCCAATTTCAAATAATCAGTTGCTGTTTTCTACTGGATTGGCAAAGATGACAAATGTTGATAATATACTATATTGGCAAGGTTATAGATAAATAAGCATTTTTAATAATCATAGGTGTAACTGGGCAATTATCTATAAAAATAATGCATATATTGTCTCTTTTTGGCAATGACACTTTTAAAAGACAAGCCTTCACACAGAAATGTATGCAGATATCAGTGAAAGATGATCACTGTAGTACTGGTTGTATTAGCAAAAGATTAAAACACCAGCTATACACCCCCTGCCCCACCGTCCACTCCCCATCGTGGTTTCTGCTGATGTAAACTATGGCCCAGACTCAGTGGAAGGCTAGGAAGCTGAGAAAGAAAACAAGGTGGTACATGTATATATGGAATAATTTCCAGAATTTAGCAAGATAGGGTACATAAAACGTGCCTCCTTATGGGAAAAGGGAATTTTTCTGGAAGAATACCCAGAAAACCAGTTTAACAAAGCTGCCTCTATGGAAGAGGGCTTTTCACTTTAAATCCTCTTAAACTATTTGGATTTTTTTTTTTTTTTTTTACGTGCATTGCTATTTTTTAAGAATAGAGATGATCCATTAAAAGTGACCAAATTCTGGTAGCCATCTGTGCCTCGATATCACAGACCTCCCTCTAGTTCTTCTTTGTGGAACATCCCTGTGGAACAAACTACCACACATTGCGTTCACTGCGTGAGACTGGGACCCAGCTCCTGCGACTGGTCCAAGGGGCATGCTTTTTGTCCTGCGATGGGCATGTCTGGGAGGGGACACCTCCGACCCTCACTGGTCTCCCCATAGTCTCTGTACCATGCTTAGTCTCTCACTGCTGAGCCTGTCCTCAGTTTCTGCTCTTCACTGACGGGCGGCAAAACCTGCTTTGCTGACATGGTGCTCCAGCCCTGGGAGGGATGCCCACTGGCTCAGTGCTATCCTGGGGCCTCAGCTCAGCACTCCTGGTGCCTAATTAAGCACCAATTCACAGGCTGCCTCTGCACCAGGCCTGTGGGCTGGGTGGGTGAATGGGCCTGCTTTCCTGCCCTCTTTGTGGGTCACAGCCTTTCCCATTTTTGTAACAGAATTAGAGTTGTTCTCAACCAGCTGCTGACCAGCTTCCCACTCCCCAGGGCCTATTCCATTGCCTGCTGTCCTCCCCCTCAGTTGCTCACCTCCCTTGCCAACAGCCAGCCAGGCACTGTGCCAGTTTTCAGGCTGGCAGGGCTGGAAGTCCCTTGAAAGAGCTGCTTAGGCTAGGGCAGGGGGTGATAAGAGTTGAAGGGCAAGCTGTCTGCTCAGGGTCTCTGGGCCCCACTGCTCACTCACTCCCTACAAGGCCCAGGCCCAAGAACTGTCTCACAAGAATCTTGGAAATGTATGGTGCTTAGAGTCTTTGAGTACATCTCTGCTAGGAGAGTCTCTGAGTGGGAAAAGCAGCTACTTGCCCAAATGCTCATTATGTTGAATTCATAACCTCCAGTGCCTCATACTATGACCTTATTTGGAGATAAGGGCTCTTCACAGGGGTAATCAAGTTAAAATGAGATCATTAAGGTGGCCCCTAATCCAACATGACTTGTGTTCTTAAAATGAGGGGAAATTTGGGAGAAGACATGCACACAAGGAGAATGCCATGTGAACAGGGAGAGTGACCATTGTCAAGTCACTGAGAGAGGCCTGAAAAGATTCTTCCCTCAGAGCCCTCAGAAGGAGCCAATCCTTCCAATATCTTGATTTCAGCCTACTAGCCTGCAGAACTGTATGACAATAGATTTCTGTTGTTTAAGATGCCCAACCTGTGGTACTTTGTCATAGCAGCCTGAGCAAACTCATACAGCAATTCTGTGTGGTGTGGGTTTCCTGCTCCATGGCCCAGTAAGGAAGCTGAATTCACTGCTTCCTGAGAGGCTACCATGCCCATTGCAGATGATTGCTTTGTTGGAAGGTTCTTCCCAACGTACAGATGAAACCTGACTTCATGCAGATCCACTCCCAGCCCTAGTTTTATACCTGGAGCCTCACAGGCCAAATCAGTAAGACCCTCAAGGACAGATGCCTTGTTTTATTGATTTTCGCACAGGCTTGAACCCTCTAGGTGCCTGTAAGTATTCACTGAATGAAGAAAGATTGCTTTGATGCCCGTTGGAGCCATTTTTTCTCCCCAAACCTTTCAACCTTTGAATTTCTCTGCTACTGGGGTCCCTCTGTAGCCTAATACCCAACACTGAATGTGATACTCCAAGTGGATTTGACCAGGAGAGTAAAAAGGCCATTGCCCACTTCCCTGACTCCCAAGGATGTGATATGTCCATCACTGCAACCTAAGATCAGAGATTTCTTAGTGTGACCACCCACCCGTTGATGGTTGGTACTGTCCATCCCTCTGTATAGTTGTTTAGAACCTAAGTATAGAATGCTGCGTTTGTGCATATTAAATTTCCTCCTGTTAGATGTGCTCAATGTGTCAGCCTGTCAGAGTAACTGGGATTCATCCCTGAAGCCCTACTGGGCCCTGTACCCTACAGTGCCCCGTGGCTTCACAGAAGGAGAGGGCCACTGGCAGAAATCTGTTGCAAGGCCCTGAAGCCCCTCCCCCACCTCCTTCTCTTCCTAAGAGCAGAGACCCACCTACCTCTCCTGCAGTTTTGCCCCTTAGAGCTCTTGGGAAGGGGCATGCTGGGTCTCAGGACCAACAGTCTGTTTATTTAAAGGGCTTATTACAAGGGCTTAGTGCTATTTTGATCTGTAAAAGTGAGTCAGTTGTAGCTGAAATAACTCTGACAGTGTACATTTCTTCTAGAGGTGGTCATCTACTCCCCATCAAGGGACTTTTCTCTCTTTCCCAAAGGACAATCCCTTTTTTTTTTTTCCTTTTACCCCTCTGACCCCCACACTATGTACATTTTCCGTCTTCCAGGTAGAAACAACATAGAGGGACTGGATCCCAATTCCATGAGGTAGAGGTGACTGTGGTAACTCCAGACTGTGACAGGGATGAAGTAAAGGGTGTTGAAGGGATCCCTGACAGGTCAACCAACCTCCAGGATGAGGGATGTGGTCCCTGTGAGGTCTGTGTCTGTACAAGTATCTGCTCCATCAGCCTCAAAGGTGGCGCTTTTTAATGAATGTACCTGTAGGTCTTGCTTGGTGGCAGTGGGTTACTGTGTGCATACCCACTAATGAGACTGTTGCCAGTCACAGGCTTGGGTGTTACCTTTATGAGGACCAGAGTCCTTTGGTGGGTGGGTCAGAGGGCTTCCCAGGGTCACACCAAGTTATGCCCAGGGCCCCAGGAAAGAGCATTCCAACATCCCTTGGTCCGTGGGGAGACTGTCTGATGGCCTTTCTTATGTCTCTGGAGCAGGGCTATGAACTGCCATGGGTGGGCATTTGGATGCAGGGTCTTGCCCCAAGCTGGCAGGTCAGGAGTGGGAGGGGTATATTTGTAACCAGCATCTCAAACTTAATATGGCTAAGAAAGACCTGTCTTCTTCAACAAACATGCGTGGGCTTCCCCCATACTCTCCTACCACAAAGAATGATGCTGTCACCTCCCTTCACTCAAGCTCTAATCCTAACAGTCTTCCTGGATGGTTTTCTTTCTCTCACCCCATGACATCCTTAAATAGATGGCCTCAGCTAACCTAGCTGCCTCTACTCCACATTTTATACCAAATCTGTTGCATATCTACTACCATTGTCCTTGTGTAACTCAAATGTATTTCCTGCCTGAACTATTGCAACAGCTTGTCAACAAATATTTCCACTTCCATTCTTGCCCCTGCCGTGATTTATTCTCAACACTGCTCTCCAGGCAGGCACTTCTGGTTGGTCAAGATGGCCACATCAGATGAAACCCCCTCATTTCTCAGGAAGGGAGGCTCAGAAAGGTCAGGTGACTGGCAGAGGCCATACGGCTATCAAGTGGTGGAACTGAAATGGACATTGATTTGGGGAAGGAATTTTGCATGACAAGCCTCCCCACCCCCCCACCCCAGGCCTCTTTTTCCAGGGAGGGCTCACCCACGGACAGCGTGCAGCAGGCGCAGAGAAGGGTACGCAGTACGCACGTTGACATGGTGTTTCAAGATGAGCTCGTTGACCCACTCAACACGCTCTTTGCCACCCCTAGCCATGAAGGCAGGGATCCACAGGATGCTGCCGTTGAGGCTGTGCAGCCGCTGGAGCAGCTTCTCCCGCCACGTGGCATTGACCAGGTCCTCAAAGGCACGCTGGATGACGGAAGGGTTCATGGTCACCAGGTCTGTCTTGATCCCAACATCCCGAGAGTACTCCTGCACTGGGGCAAGGTTGCACCTGCCAGAGAAAAAGGCAGCATGGTTTTTTTTGGGAAGCTGAGACACCTCTGCTTGTATTTAACTTTATTCATCCTTTGCTTGCTAAAACAAAGACCCCCGGAATCCTTCTGTACTCACTGGCTCCTTTTTTGTCCCTTTTCCTGCTGTGTCCTGAAAGTACTGAGCCAGTGTCAGTCTAACAGTTTGTGAGGCCAGCCCTTTCGGGACAGACCTCATATTTACTAGGCTCTTAGCAAGTGCAGATAACTTCACTGCACCCTAAAGGTGTTGCATACCTGCATTCTGGAGTTCAGTATCCAGTAAAGGAGGAAAGATGCAGGTAAGCTGTTGCTCTGCTCACAAAATGACCGACCATGTTATTGGCAGGTGTGACCTAGTCACATCACGTGCCAGAGAGAGGGCTCTGAAGGGACACTCCTAGGTTCAGAATTCAGCTCTGATGCTTTCTATGTGATTCTGGGCCCCCTGCTCAACCTCTCTGTGCTTTCTGAGAACTCCCTCATGGTGAAGGAATATCCACAACAGTTCCTTTAGCTATGCCAGAGACCACAGCAGCACTCCTCCCAGGACTTAAAGGAGTCACTACATACCCAGTTCTTAGAACACTGCTGGACCACAGTAAGAACTCAATAACTGTTGCTACTATCATTATAATGATGGGGAGGAGGAGCATCAGATGGTCTTCCTGGAGGTGGTGACCATTGAGGGAAGTCTGGAAGGATGGATGAGCAGCAGTTCAGTAGTGAGAAAGGCACATTAGGACAGCGTTTCTCCACCTTGCTAGATCAGAAGAATCTCCTCAGTCACTTGTTATAAATGCAGATTTCCCAGGCCCATCACCTGGAGATCCAGATTCAATAGGTGAACCTGGGAATTGACATTTATTTTCATAAGGTCTTTCGGTAAGTGTTATATTATAGCCAGGCAGTTTAGCACACCCCATAGTATAAGGTTTTTAGGTGTAAGAAATGTGTCCAAAGGCACAAAGTTGGGAAACAGTATGGCTACTTAGGGGAAGGCAAGTAATTGGGTGTGACTGAGCATATTACATGGAGGAGATGGAGCAGGAGAGGCAAGAAGGGTGAGATATCACAGGGCCTGTGTGTCACTGACTTGATTCCAAGGGCAATAGGGAGTCACTGAAGGCCCTTGAGTAAGAGAGTGACATGGACAGATTTGCATTCTATGTAGCAGTTAGACAACAATAAGATGAACTTGTAGTATTTATTGGAGGGATGGAATTGGGTATTGGAAGGCAAGTGTGCAGATGAGGGAGGCAGCTCATGCCCAAGGCCTGACGCTAACCTGAACTAGCCATGTGACCTCTGCCTTTCTGTACCACAGTAGAAAGGCATTGGTTTATAGGATTCTCCCTAGGAAAGTGTGTGTGTACCATGAAGTTTTAATCACCAAATATCTGGGAATTGACTGTACACATAGGACCCTAAGTTATTAGGCAGTCTCCTAAACCTGGCATTATAGGCTCATGGGACCCTGTGGGTGCCAGCCGTCCTAGCAGCACCTCGTGCAGCCTTTGTGTGGTCAGGCAGCGACTTCCACAATCCATGAATCTCCTTTCCTCCTTCCTGCTGGAAGAACCTTTCCTCAACCTTTCAGCTTTATTGCCCACCCTCCCCACCCTCAACCTTTCTCTATCTCCGAATCAGACAAACCTGCTACATTTTCTTTCCTCCCCACCTTCCTCCTTCAATCTTTATACTGGAGGGCTTTGAAAAGTGGGGTATGAGCCACTGTAAAGGCCAGGAACAGACAGAACCTGGCAAAAGATAAGAAATTGAAATAGGTTTGGCTGCCAGGCTGTGGTGGCTTTTCCATCCCAGTGGATGCAGAAGTCAATACACTGTCCAGTCCCACGTTCTGAGGTTCAGGGAGCTCTAGCGTATGACTGCTTCCCAAAGCCCCAGAACAAGGCTCTCTTTGCATAGCGATAGTCCCAACAGAAACGTGAGACATGGTATCCAGTTCTGCCAGGGCTGGAACACTGTTTGGGATGAAACTCGAGGCTTTGTGTGCCCTACTTTTGACCAGGGGACAGCACAACCTTGTTTCCCAGTCTGTCTGGATTGGGAGTCAGGTGTCACGGCCCCAGGTAACTATTTCCAGGTGTGTCCCAGGGACTGAAAAGTGAGAGGTGATATTTCAGTGAGAATAATGCCCTAGTACAAAACCCAAGTTTCTTCGTTGGTTCTCTCACTTCCCAGATCTTGATTCCAGGATATAAAGTTACTAGTAGGGTATAACGTTCTTCAATACTTAAAAGAGTTTTGCAAACTTGGAGCAGCCAGGAGGTTTTCTTACTAATCTTTTGTAGCCGACTCTATCCAGGGGTCAGTAAACTTTTTCTGTGAAGGGTCACATAATAAATATTTTAGGCTTTGAAGCATGTATGTACTCTCTGTTGCAACGGTTCAACTCTTCCCAACTATACAATACCACACTGTAGTAAGAAAGTAGCCTTGGAGGATATGAAAATGAATGGGTGTGGCTGAGTGCCAATAAAACTTGATTGACAGAAACAGGCTGTGGGCTATAAACTGCTTACCTCTGCACTAGACCAGCAATTCCCAACCTTAACTGTATAATAGAATTACCTGGCTCCCCAGGCCACATGCCCCCCACCCTCCAGATTGATTTCATTGGTCTAGGGCGCAGTTTGGACATTAGGATTTTTAAAAGTTCCCCAAGTGATTTCAATGTGCAGTCGAGGTTTAAACCAGAGGTATCAAGATTATTATTTTCTTTTTTTACATGCATTTATTTCCTTATATCCACACTGTACAATTGTTATATATATAACCTACAAGGTTGAGACTAACCCAACCAGTGTGTCTTGTTTCACTCTCTTGGGACAACTGGCAACACTTGACCCAGACTTCCTGCTGGTTACCTTATGACAAAGCTGTGTGTGTCAATCTCCTGCCCACAACCGCTGTTGAGCAAGACTCCTGAGTTGCCCACGATGGCACAAGTCCGGAAGTGCTTGTTCTTCAGTGGGGATGTTCTGGGGAGGAGCTCGTAGAGGTTCTGGGACACGTTCATTGTGCTGTCTCGGTCAAAGATGTAATGAATAATGTCTCCAGGCTTCAGGGTACCCTTGAGGACAGAAATGTCCTTTTCAGCATCCAAGAACTTTAAGATTTGTTTCCTACAAAAACCAAACACATGTAAGGATTAACCTCCCTGGTGCAAGCTGCCCTTTGCCAGCCCAGCTTCTCCTGCCCTGCATCACCCTGCTGAGCTGCTGGAGTCCAGCACATGGGAAGAGGCTGAGAGTTTGGATGCCCTCGGAGGTCCTAGGCAGGAACTGTCAGGAATGGCCTGGTGACGATTATGATGGTGGCCAATCCCATTCCCCTGGTTATGTCTGCTTCTTACGCAGAGTGCAAACTGCCAAAAGAAATGACCCCATTAGGACGCAATTGAGCTCATTGCAAAGGACCCTGGAAGGGAGGATGACCCACATTCTGGTTTCCCTGGAACTGCCTGCTGTTAGTACTTCTTGGGAAACTCACCGTCCTGGGAAAAACCAACAGTGGTCACACTTACTCCCTTCTTTTAGCAGAACTCAGGGCCATCACCTGACAGTGAGTCCTGAACTAGGAACAGAAGCCAGAATGACAGATGTCCCTTCTTCCTCAGTGGCCTGCTTTGTTCCATGGAAGCCTTCTCTGGGCACAGGGGCTGCCAAGGAGGCAAATGTGAATGTGGGTACTATGAGGTGTGCCAGTCACTCTCCCTTTGAGAGACTGAGTCAGTGAGCTGGTCCATTTTGTGGGGTGCAATTTCCTAGCTCCCCAATTGCTGTCTAGTTTGAGGTTTGTAAATACTGATGCCTCTCCAGTCTGGCAGAGCATGGTTGCTTTGTGTTGTTTCCAAACAAAGGTGATCAAAAGACAGCTTTCTAGGCTCTAGGGTGATTCTAAGTTCTAGAATCATCTAGCATAGCGTGTAGTTGTAAAAAGGATAGGTGTCCTCTAGGAATCACCGGAGAGTTTTCCTCAAACCATGGAGGCTTATCACCCAGGATTCTGAGGCTTTCCTTAAAGAACTTTCTAAATCACCCACAGTATCATTAAAAATGATTCAAGTCATAGAGAGGAAGAAATTTGGCACCAGATCAGCTGAAATGAATTTCCTTTCCTGTAGTGAGCCCACACCTACAACAGATACAATGCTGCCTTTTCAGATATCAAGTCTGCTTTTCCTCAGAGCCCGGGAGGGATAGAATCTTCACATATTTTGCCAATGAGAGAATGTGCAAGATGATCACCCCTTTGTACAGATGCTTACACTGCTGCCCTAGGGCTGGTGGGGTCTGAGGTGTTCACAACCTGTGGTGCAGCCCAGTAGGAAGTACATTCAGTCACTTGGGGGACTAGAAAGAATCCAAAGGTTTCAGGCTGATACCTGAGAAACCCTGATGCTGAGCGTGGCCCAGGTCTCAGCACACTTTCCAAAGCTCTGCAGGTGGCTGTAATGTGTGTCCAGGTTTGGGCACCTGTGCTATGGCCACAGGGCAGCTAGATTGCTTGGCAGGGCACCTCACTCTTTTTCCATTCTCTTTCCTTACCAGTGACCTGGGACCTCTTGCTGTCTGGCTGGGGAAGCCCTCTTGCTGAGTAATTTGTATCTCTTGATAGAAAACAGAGGCACTGTTTTAACTAAGTATTACACAACTTGACAAACTAACATAGTTTAGGAAATGCTAAAAACCTTTGTCGTGATTTATCCCAATTCATTTAAAAGCAAAGGGAACCACCAGGAAGCCTGTAAATAAATACCTCTGTGAGTAGATTAACTTCTAATTATAAGGTATTACTATCAATTATTAACATCATTCCAAATAACTTGCTGAATCTTTTATTACAAGTAATTTTGGTAATTAATTGAAGTTGAAGGGAATTCTTTTTCCCCCCTGGGTAAAGGCACATTGTTCCTGCCAAGGTGGGTCCCCACGAAGGCCACAGTCTGGTCTTACCCAAAAGGGTGAGGATTCATTTCTCTACCCGAATAGCAGGAGAAAGGGCTAGGCATTCAGAGGTGGTATAGTCGGGTAAAGAGTGCCCCCTAGGTACATGTCCACCTTCTAACCGCTGGAGCCTGTGATGTGGCTCTCTTTGGAAAAAACATCTTTGAAGATGTTACTAAAGGATTAAAGGTCTTAGGATGAGACCATCCTGAGCTACCTGGATGGGCCCTAAATCCAATGACAAGGTCGTTGTAAGCAAACACAGAGGAGAAAACCGTGTGATCTCAGAGGCAGATGTTGGAGTGATGTGGCCACAGATACAGCCAGACTACAGCCACCTAAAGCTGGAAGGGGCAAGGAAGAGTCCTCTAGTGCCTTCAGAATGCTGACCCCTGAAACTGAGAGAGAATAAGTATCTGTTGTTTTAAGCCACCAAGTTGGTGGGGCTGGTTACAGCCCTGGGAAACTAATAGGTGTTCTCGCCAATTCCATGGTGCTGCTGATCCAAGAGGCAGGAACTCAGACCTGCAGCTGTTAGGGCTATGTGATGAGGGTGGAGAGTCCATCCAAGGGGCCTCAGAAGAAGTGCTTAGTGAGGGGTGGCAGATGGTGGTGACAGAAGCCAGCTCCTTTTAGATAGTCTCAGCTGCTAGGTCTCAAGGCTCCCTCTCTATCCCTGACACCCCCTTATCTCCCAAAATGAAGCCTTGAGAATGAGGGTGTGGGAGCATCTCCATTTTGGCAGTGCGTGTACCTGGAGGGGCTCCTGCTCTGCATGGTGACATTTTGGTAGCTATGGGCAAGGTTGACCGCTGTGCCTCAGTCCCCTGTTCTCTGTGCCCCATCCCACCATGGTTGTGGCCTAGGAAGGTTGCTGCCATAGATAGTCAGGCTTTCTCTTTCTGGTCCTGGCTACCTGCCAACCTCATCACTCCACTCCCTGTCTCCTGCTTTCTGGTAGCACCGAGCACAAACACCAGACTTCAGGCTGCATTCAAATGATAGGCTGCTTGGCGTGCCTGGCAAACTCCTAATCATCCTTCAGAATCCACTGCTCCTTTCCTGGCCAGCCCTCTTGGTTCTCTCACAAAATGAGGTACTTTCTCCTCAGATGAGCTTTTTGTCTCTACCTGGTTATAAGATGCAGTACTGCCTACTGTATCACACTGTGCTGCCCTGTCTTTTCTTACGTTGTCTCCCCACTGACATGCCTGATTCACACGGCACTCCAAGCCCCACTGTGATGCCTGGAAATGAATGGTTGGACTATACTGACCAGTTTTGGCTGGGGCAATGACGACTATATCAAAGGCGAGTAGCCAAAGTGCTGACATCGAAATTCCTCCGTTATGGGTTCCTATTCCCACCACTCAACAACTGCAGGCTCTGCATTTGCACTAGGTGTCAGCTAGCTCCTGAGTTAGCCAGTGCAGCCATGGCTTTAGATTTTCATGGTGTGGGGGAGGCAGTCTACACCAGCCCCAGGATTCTGTGTGTGTGTGTGTGTCTGTGTGGCCTTTCCAAAGACTCTTGAAGAGAGAGGACTGTCACTGCAGAAAGGGTCACAGATGCCAGGCAGTCCTAAGTAAGAAATGTCTCCTTATCCAGGAAAGGACAGCTTCCCTAGTCCCCTGGGAGAAGCCACCTATGGCCACCACCCTCAGGCTTTCACTGCTGCTGACTTAAGAGCCCTACCCCTTCCAACCCCAGGACCTTAGCTCCTGCCAACCTCTTGGCCGAGTGACTGCCCACACATCCCGGGCTGCGGGGCCTAGGGTTTCTATTTCCAGTTGACCGTTTATGATGAAACCTGCCTCAGTGGGAAGCAAACATTTTATTTCTATCCTGACTTCTCTGGATGATGGAGAGCGGCAATTTGTCAGCTTGTGCCAAAGAAGGCCAAGCCTGCTGCTCATCCTAGAGGTAATTACCACTACCTGATCCTCAGAGAGAGTGTCTGGTTGTGCCTCCACTTGGCCGAGGCTGGCTGGGTGTTGTGTTTAATGCTCTCATTACTTCTGTCAACAA
The DNA here is from genome assembly GCA_004026585.1 of Noctilio leporinus. NCBI lineage: Eukaryota > Metazoa > Chordata > Mammalia > Chiroptera > Noctilionidae > Noctilio > Noctilio leporinus. The sequence goes on along the minus strand of PVIW01006209.1, from coordinate 56,072 downwards.
CAGCTGGTGATGAGGAGCCATTTATTACAACTTCAGCTCTGGAAGAGGAAAAAAAGAAGGAAGAGGGTAAACATGATCTGTTAGCATGCTAGTGACAAGTCTAATCGTCTTGTTTTTGCTGGGGCTTGAATGTAAACTTCTTCCGAAGAGCAAAATTGCAGTTATTACTTGAAGAGGGAAGGAAGTCTATTTATCTTCTAGAATGCACAAACTTTCTCCCTAAGGTGTAGCATACGTACATTCTTGGAAGCAGGAAGGGAGTGATAAACTATCTTTCCCCCACCTTACCTTCCACCATTTCCTCCCAATGCAACCTAGCAGTCATGGTCAGACTAGTAATGCTTCTCCAAGTTACTTTCGTAATACTCCAAATAGCACTTGCATTTGCAGCCAGGTACCGTGATGGTTAACAATAACAAAACACAAACTTGTATTCTCTCCTGTCCGACCACACCCTCCTTTATAACTGAGATGCCACTACAAACATCCGCCTTGTTAAAGTTACTGATACCTGTATCTCCCACCAGACTGTAAGCAGGGAAACTCCTTTATATAGCAGGTGCTCAAAAAATGAGTGGTGAATTCGAATTTTAATTTTGTCCTGGGGGAGACTGGATGGAGGAAGGAGCTGGCTGGCCCTGGACCCTGGGACAGATCAGAGTTCTGGGTGCACATCATCTTCCCACCCTGCTCAGGAACCCCAGGCCTTACAGGCCCTACCTTAGTTCAGGGGCTTGAGATCTATGCTACTAAATTTCAAAGAAATGGGTTACAATTCCATCTCTAAAGGCAGGAGCCAGCCTGCCTCTGCTGGCTGCAGGAGAACGCATGTGGTTCACATCAGAAGCTCCTTTGTGGGGATGGCACGTTCTCCCCATTCCAGTGAGAACTGAATGTGTGGTGCCCACTTCCGGAGCTTTAGAGAATCCAAACAAACATCTCCGTCCTTTGCATTTATCTTGGAACAGCCAATTTAAAAATGATGAAAGCTTTTCAATGGGGTCTCAACCCAGTGCTCTATTTTGCTTTTTGTGGGTAGAGAAGAAATTCATTTAGGGGTACATATTGTGCACTTTCTCCCCTTTTCTCAGTATTCCTGACTCCCCTGGATGGTATCATTTGTCTTGGATTCAAATATAGTAACTTTTGCAGAGGATAAAAGAGAGTTTTTGACCAAGCCTTCTCTCTAGCATGCAGGCTAAGGGAAGCCTATGAGAGGTACACAAGACTTGACTTTTTAGGAATTTTGCTTTCATGAAAGGATACAGGAGGTGTAGTGGGAAGATGTCACAAGCTGTGTTGACTGTGGGCAAATCACTTTTCCTCTATGAGCCTCAGTGCTTCTCATTTATAGAAAGAGGGTATAGGAGAGGAAGCTAGCCAGTGCTAAGTTCTAGAATTCTATACAGATTGTCAGTGGCATGTACCTGCCACTGGCCGCCATCTCAGAAGTCTTCATTGGGGCCTGCTTGTTGGCTGCATTTCTGTGGTAGTGCCACTTTTGTATAGGCCACAGGTAGGAGCAGTGACCCTCAGGACCACTAATTTAGCTGCCAGATCCCAAGACCCCAAGCTTCATCACAGCTTATATCAGTAGGCATACATGATGGGAACACTGTAATACTCGTGATGTGGAGATGTCTTCCTAAGAGGTTAGCTGATAGTCTCATCAGAAACCAGTGACAGGGCCTTTAACAGCTTAATTTGAATTCAGCCTTGGGTGATGCACCTCGCAAACAAGCATATCGGGAGCCTCTGGATGTGTAGAGGTATTCTAACACACTGGCTTGCTGAGGGGGCCTCCTCAGAAACCTCAGAAGCCAGAGGGGTTTCCAGGCTTGTCTGGGACATAGGTGATGAAGGGAGGAAAAAGGAAGAAATGTTGGCATAGACAGAGGTAAAATTTCATTTCTGTTTCTATTTCCTGGTGAAAACTTGGACAGGATCCTGCCTGAAACTTGAACCCTGGTTCTGTCACTATCTTGCTGTGATTCTTGGGGAAGTCACTCTGGGTCTCTGTCTTCTATTCTGTAAAATCAAGGGATGAATCAGGTAACCCCAGGATCACCTGTGTTCAATGTCTGTTCATGCTGTGTGTTGCCCAAACACAGCTGGGTTAGTGAATTGAGACAGTCCTCTTCAATGAATGTGTCCTCCTGTCCCTAGCACCCTGTCCACCCCAATGACACTAGGCTTATGTTTCTCTGCCCATCTTCTGAGTGCATCTGCAGCGAGGCATCACCTGGGTGCCTAGAATATATCAGGCTGTGCTAGATCCTTATATTCAGAGGTTCTCATCCTTGGAATGCCCCTCTAAAAAGATGTATTTTTATTCTAACTAAATAAGGAAACTGAACTGAGGCTTAGAGGGGTGAAATAATTTGTCCAGCTAACAAGCCCTGGGGCTGAATCTGGGCCTGCCTGGCTCCCAAGAAGACTGCAGACCCCTCCACCCCCACCTGAACTGGCCACCGAGCATGGGGGATCCTGCTCCAGGGGCAGGGTTTTCCTTCTTAAAAAGAGGGCATCTTTCCACAGCAGAAGAGTCACAGGGTATGTCTACATTTCACCAGGTATAGCGCAAGCTTCACTTGTAGCCCCCAGGTGGTCAAGAGGTCATTATGTGATCTAGAAGCAATGCTATCAGGGATAGGGCAGTTTCCTGAGTCATTCCTCTAGGGTCGGGAATGGACATTCTGGACAGATGTCATATGGTCAAGAGACCTGAAAAAATTGGAAGGGCAAATAACAGACCTCACTCAGGATAACTGGACCTCTCATTCCCAGACTGACCAAAACAGGATGTTGAGAAAGTAAAGCTAGCTCTTTGTGTTGAGTAGTGCCTTTATTTATTGGCAAATAACTTGGCATTCTCTTTTCCTTCTGCTCCCTCTTAAGCTTGGACTTGTAAAACTCTAGGTCACAACTATGGGGCAGCTGTTGTTGGTGGAGAACGGGGACTCAGAGGCAAGGTCCAAGCATAGCCAGTGGCAAGCCCGACCTGTCCGCTTGCAAAGCATTTGCTCACTCCCCTGCATCAGGCTGTCCCCTAACCAAGGACTGTCATGGGAGGAAACATTCTCAGAATCTAGAATGTGCATTCAATTACCAAGGTTAACATTGGTGAATTGTCTCCCTAATGTTTTTAAGAGGTCTCACCAAAGTTTCTGAATGCTCTATTTTCCACCTTAATGTCCTGGACAAGAGATCTACAATAAAACTGGCTGAAGGTCCTGATTCTAATCAGAGTCTCCATTGCTCAGCAAAAATGCAAGTCATGAATATGCTCTTTGGTGGCCCAAGTGCTTCAAAGCAGGTGAATTCTTTTCCAGAATGTGACTCTTAACGTCTGAGTTTTCCACCCCTGCAGCTTCTAGACCTTGGGCCATTTCTTGGACTCTTCTATGGACAGATCCCCAGCTCCCCAAAAGTGATTAGGAAAATGCAAAGCCAAAGTGAAACAAAACAGATCTCTTTGCTAAGTAAGAAGGGAACCATCCAGCAAAGAAGGGAAGCAGATTAATAGCTGCCTCACAGCAAAAACAAATGAACACAAAATCTAATTTACAAACCTATTAGATTTGCTATGTAAGCTGTTCACAGCCGATCTGATTGTACCTCTGCCTCCAGAATTCCTGCAAGACAAAGGAAATGCATTATTTATAAACACAGTTCTTCTTTTCAAAGCCCTCTTCAATCATCAGGAGATCCCGCAGCTGGCCTTGAGGAACTAGAGAGGGTGGATGAGCTCTCATTCTAGCCTCTCCAAGATAGGCAACATCTTGACCCAGCCACAGACCCAAGCATTGTACAGGGAAGTAGGCCTCCCAGATCCTCCCCTGCCTCCCACTTGAACATTGCTTTAATTCACACCAAGGTTTCCACTTGAGACTTCCATTTGTGTCTTGAGACAAAGTGCTTTGGGATTAGCTTCCTCTGGTTGACCCATAGAATACCGTTCCTTAGCATGTCTCAGCATCTGCTCCCTGCATTCTCTGACTTCCACTCACATGTGTTAACATGTTGTCCGTCACCTTTTTTTCAGACCTGAGATAACAGAAGTTCAACAAAGGCAGCAAGATAATTCCACAGTGCCTCCAACAAATTGTGATAACAGCTTGTTTTTTGCTGGCAAGAGAATATTAAGTGGGGTCACTTTGTGAAGAGCAGAGGTGGGTGACTAATGGGGTCCTTTGCTTGTTCTTCTGGAGAATTCATGTTTGAAGTAAAAGCATGCAAAGGCTCTTTCCAGCTCCATCATCCAGTCATTTCTGTCAAATTCCATTTTGGACCTGGGCTATCCAGCCTTGAGGTCTCGCCCCTGAGCCAGGGGATGGATGAATGCATCTTACCTGGCTACCTTGCTCACTTTGGGCCCTATGTACTGGTTTTAAAAAGCTGTATGTGAGATGAATTATTTTAAGTTAAATCATTTTTTCCTACTGATTATAGGATGTGTGGTTTGAGGGATATTTCTTCATACTTTTCTTGTCTTTTTAAGTTCCAGCTGGCCTTTCGGTCAAGGTGTTGGTGCACTCCAAAGAAACAGTTAAAATCACTGGGAAAGCTGTGTACTGTAAGGAACAATGTGATTTAATGGGAACTCTCTGGGGGAGGTTAATGCCTATTTCTATACTGGTTTTAAGTCTGGATTTTTCTATCAGCTTTCTTTAGCCTTAGCATACTAGTAAATATAGTGTGTGTGTGTGTGTGTGTGTGTGTGTGTGTGTGTGTGTAAACATATATGCATGTCTTTTCCAGATAGACTTAAATGTCTTTTTAAGCTATTTGGCAATAGGTAATATTCTTCCATTTCATAGCCAGATGACCAGACAACAGAAAGGATGCTATGACTAGCTTGTGTGTCAAATTTCATCACCCCCAGTTTAGTTCTTAATTACACCAAGTAGCATTAGTTCTTCTCACTTTAAACTATCTGATGTTTCTTTTTTGTTCTTCCTTTTTTATCCTTGGGACAGGGTATCTTGACTGGGAATATCTGGGCAGCTCTGGCTCTGTAATTGTAATCCACTCGGGTCAGACCCCAGGGGCTTCCCTGGGCAGGCTGCTGTCTGCATGTCACGACCTTTGACGTCCCCTGTCCTGACCCTAGCCCTCAAAATCAGCACTCCTTGCAGGGAGGGAAGACCTTCTGGGCCAGACATCAAGTGAAGCACAGTAATTAAAAGTGTGATAATAGCTCAAGACTAATGAAATGTTAATGGAACAAAAAAGGCTGTTTAGAAATGCTGCATTTAAGAATTGATATATGATTTTTATAAATCATTATCAATGAGAAATTCCATAAATGATTTGGAATGGTTGGTTTACAATTTGGAAGTGAATTTTAGGGGATTAGTTGAGCGTTATCCTACCCTAGACAGCAAAATGAATTTCAAGTGGATTTAACTAATGTTTTCCAAGTCAATAATTTTCATATCCCTATTACCACTTTGCTATATTTGTTAGTCACCCACACTATTATCTACTTAAATTTTAAAATGGACTCATCTTCAAAAACTAAGCAGCTCCATCTGTGGAAATACCGGTTTGGTACCATGGTTATATCCACTCATTTGCAAAAAACCCACAATATCATTAAAAAATACTTGTGTCAATGGAGTACCCTAAATCATCTTACATTATTATCAGGAGTACTTATAGCATTCTCTGGGAAAGACTGAATTAAACTGTAGTTAAATGATAAATAACAAAATTGGTAAATTTATGAATAGAGATGTGTATTACAATGTATTATATTATGTAATATATAGTATAATGTCAACTATTAATATAAAATTTATAAATAAAATTTATTTAAACCATAGAAAATTACAAATTAAAAAATTTAAAGAAGGTGACCTGTAAGAAAATGGAAACTTGATAAAATCTTTGATGAAATATGAAGATTGTATGTGAAGTCTTCAAATTCAGGCATGTAAGAAGAAATTGCAGGAGAAAATGGAGATGAATTTGACTTCATAAAAATTTAAAACCCTGCTTATACACAAAGCAAACCTCAGCAAACCTTCACAAAATCTGAGAGGGCTCCTGGTGAGGAGAGCACTCATGGGTGCGTCTGTCTGATTTACAGGAACCGGGGCCAGCCAGGCCCTAAAGATGGCCAACATGGGCCTTGCAGCGCACCTTTCAAATGCAAACCAATCCATCTAGGGCCCATTCCCCTGCCATCTCATTTACTGGGGCCTCAGATCCTGCTTGGCTTACTCCAGAGCCAGGGACTAGACAACTAGGGACAGCCCCTACACCTCAGGGCCCACTTACATTATTCAAACTGGCCAATCCTAAGCCTTCTTATCCTGCTTCACCCTCCCTTCCAATGGAAACCACAGTAAAGGCTATTGACTTTAGTTCCTCCTCCCCCTGCGCTTCCTGAGCCACCTAGTACTTTGCCAGGCGGCCCTGCGCTTCTTTAATGATCCAGGAATACAACACATTATCTTTCAAATGGCAGCAGTCTCTAATCTGTTGGCCTGACCATACTTAAATAATAATAAAGCCTATATTAAAACAAGGGGTCTTGTTCATCTTCTTAGCCTTGCAGAGTACCTTGCTCAACTGGAGCTCAGTAAATCCAGTCTAACTTCAACATTATGTGGGACTTTTCTTCCCAAGTCTTCCCTGCAGTATGCACCATGTTCCTGCATATTATTATTCATACCCAAGCAAGACACAGTTCTACCTCTCAGGTATCCACAGAATGGGGCAGGTTGTCATTCATATACTCTCAGGCTGCAGACGTTTGGTTCAAAATCAATCACTTGAAATGACAAGTGATTTTTTTTTCCTGATTAGCTTTTGCCTCCAATGTTATTAAGCACACAGCACAGCCCTTGTGATGGGGGAATGCTGATACCTGCTTGGTTGAGTGACAGAAGAAAACAATTAAGTGATAAAAAATTTGCTAAAGATAATTCATAACATGCCAAAGTCACAAAAACATAGATGCTTAGATCATCCAAATGAGAAAATACATAGGAAAGCGCTTGGCATATTATAAAGAACTCTATAAAACAAGGTATAATATTAGTAATAACCGCTGTCCATTTGACCTGCCAAGGATTCTCAGCCAGAGTGCTGATGGAGACTGGCTACTTTAAAGCCCTACGTTTTAGGGTGTCAATCTTCTTTCCACCACTGACTGTATATTCCCTCCAAGTAGAGTGTATACAGTAAACTAAGACAATAATAACAATATTATGTTAAAACATACTATGCACAGTTGGATCTGTGTTTAGTAAAAAGCAGTTAGTAAACCTGAAAACTGCATTTCTGTTTGGCCTCTTTGTCCAAGCCTGGGGTCTTGTAGTTCTGTTAGAATCTCCCACATTCTCAATTTCTCGCTGGAAAGTCTGGCTCGGTAAATGAACTCTCAGGCACTGACAGCTTTAATTAAGAGCCTGAACCCAACTTAAACAGTTGATTAGTCTTGAGAGTAGAGGATTAACCTAAAGCACAATTCATAAGTTTGCAGATGGTTCTTCCTTCAAGTTTTGGGAGAATATGGAAGGCTTTTTCTTTAATTTGTGTGTAAACCAAATTTGTGTGTAAACCACTGGGTTTCTTGCCTCTTGACCCAAGGGACACATTATAGTCATATGGCCCCACAGATACAGGATGGAGAGGAAGTAAGGAAAGAGATGATTCATTTGGGGGTCAGTCACAGGAACAGAGCTAGGGCTCCCAACAGGGCTCCCAACTGGGTGTGTTTTTATTGTGATAAAATATATGTAACACAGAATTTCTATTTTAACCCTTCTAAGTGTACAATTCAGTGGTATGAGTATATTCACAGTGTTGTGTAGTGATCACCACTATTTACCTCCAGAAGATTTTCGTCACCCCAAGTGGAAACTATACTGTTAGGTGATAATCCCCTAATCCCTCCCCACCCCAGCTCTCTATTCTACTTTCTATCTCTATGAATTTGCCTATTGTAGATAAGTGGAATCATACCATATTTGTCCTTTGTGTCTGGATTCTCTTGCTTTGTATAATGTTTTTAAGGTTCATCCATGAGGTAGCATGTGTCAGAAGCCTGGCTTTTGATATAGTGGTTCTAAGGAGACAGAACATCAGAGAGACAGAGAAGGAAAGGCCCCTCCAGTCTGGAGCCTTGAGGAGTTGTGAGTAAAACAGGATCAGCAGTCCCATTGGCTGACGAGTGCTTGATGAGGCTCTCCTGCGCAGAGCTTCCTTGATTAGGAGCTTCCTGAAATTGTTGCTGCAGAATTGAGCTTTGCTGTCCATCTCATGTCCATCTGAGGAGCTGGTTGTACTTGGCCAAGTGCCCAGATGGGCAAGGGGTTCAGCCCTGGTTGATCTGGTGCAGATCCTCACCACATGGCTGGCAATGAAAGTATCTTCAGTTGCCCATGCACAATGGGAAACATGGTGCCCCCTCTTAGGACTGGGCCAATATGAATTCCTGATAGATCTCTCTGATTTACCCTGAGCAGGAGGCAGTAGCATGAGTTCTTGTCCATAGACTTGGCAATTCATTTGTTTGGCCACCGTGAGACCACCCCCTACCACCTGGATACCACCTGAAGCAGTGGAGAATGTTTTTTCAACTTCCCAGTCATCCTGGTCTAAGGCATCTTCAGTAGACACCACTGGGAGGTTCTTAATGAAGACTTACACCCACTCATCAGCTGGTTAGGAGTAATGTAACAGTAGTCATCAGGGGACCCAAAGTTCAAGCTCATGCTTTCCAGACTGAAAACTAGAGGCTACTGCGTTAATGCCATTCACCACCTTATAAGTGTAGGCTGTCTTTCTACTCATATCCCACAGCAACCCCAAGCTGTGTGTCCTTTAGGAAATGAGTCAGCATACTTCCTTTAGATGGCCAGACAGCAAGTATTTGAGGCTTTGTGGGCTCAGAGGAAAAATTGAAAGATCTTCTGTAGGTGCATAGTTAAGCAATATGAGAAAAAACAAATTTCCACAGATTTTGTTTTAATTGATGAAATTTAAAATATAATAGTAATTGAACACATTTTTTGTAATAGGTATATTAATGAGAAGGCTATAATTCTTTGGGGAAAAAGTTTCTGCTTTTGAGGTTCAAAGTTAGTGTCCCTGTCACCATGAGAGAAAGGTGACCTCATTCTTCTACAAACCCTTCCTTGCTTCTTTGAAACTGTTATCTCCCCTGTGTGAAGTCTCTGGAATGTATTACCTAAATTTCTCTTTTGAATCTACATTCTATCTGCCTCTCCAGTGTTGGAGAACTTTGTGTATCGGGAAGCCAGTTAAGAGCACCAGCTCCAAGGTCGCTGGTTCAATTCCCAGCCAGGGCACATAACCAGGTTGCAAGACAAGTCTCCAGCCAGGTTTGTAGCTGGAGGCAGGTGAAAGGCAACCATACATTGATGTCTCTTTCCCTCTCTGCCTCTCTCCCTATCCTTCTCTCTAAAAATAATAAATTATATATCTATATATCTATATCTATATCTATATCTATATCATCTCAGCTCCAAGGTAAGACTCCCTGGGTTTGAATTCTAGCTGAACTCATCATGACCTGTGTGATCTTTGATTAGTTAACCTATCTACAAGCTTCCATTTTGATGCCTCAGCTATGAAATGAGTAACAGTTCTACTTTATTGAGTTCTTATTAAAGATTGCATGAGCTAATGAATGCAGAGATCTAGAACTGTGCATCACATATGGTAAAACACTCACTATTAATGCTATAGTTCTTTCGATTTTTTCCCAACTGTTTAAAAATGTAAACTTATCTTGGTTTTAGAGCTACATGGTAGTAAGTAGCTGGCCAATTTGACTTGTGAGCCACACTTGCTGACCCCCTGCCCTAGAATGTTAGGAGCAAAATGACCCTCTTCCTCCATGTAGGGGGCACTTTTGCCATGTTTTTCCTTGATGGCATCCTTCTGGTTGAGGTAGGCTTCTGCTTCCAGGAACACAGCTTTCCTGAAGTCAGAGCTCCAGTAGGCAGGACCACTAGCTACTGCCCTGCCAGCTATTACTGAGAACCGCCATGCTCACACTGAAAGCTGGGATTGGGCAGTCGCCTCTAGATTGCCAGTGGGCACTCAGTGTGACCACAAATGTCATGGCAGCTTCAACTTTAGAGGTGGCAAGTGATACCTCTAATATAGTGTTTGCACCTAAGTTAGATTTATTCCCAATGCCACCCCAACCTATCACCAATTAGTTTATCTTCTGCAGTTCCACCCACTCAACCAACTTCTTGCTTATCAGGTCAGGTCTAATTGCTTTATTGATGTGCTCAGCGGTCTCTGAGATACTTTTTCCTACACAGCAAGTCATATCATTGTACCAAGGCTCTTGAACCACTTAGATACTGAAACAATGCTGGGTGCAGAGCTCTGAGAGACCATTGTAGGATTCAGCCTTGCAATGGTGTTTCCATGGCAACTGGGCTTCCATGGGTGCTGTAGGTGCCAATAGGGATGGTTAAGTTATCAAGCTCATAGGCATCTCTTATGCCCCTGAACTCCCCTTATTGACTGCTTAGTTCCTTTCTCTTCTATCCTCTCTTCCTTCATGTGAAATATCTTGATTTGATTGAGCCATTTGCTTTGATTTCAGTGAACTTGTGCTTATTAATCAGCTTCCATCAGGCTACAGAAAGGTGCCAGTTCACTCTGGGTTCTTCCCTCTGTTCAACCTCAGAAAACATCTGTGAGAATGTAGGGCTTTGATTAGGTTTTAGTCAATTTTGCTAGTCTTTCTATAAAAGTACTTAAAGGCATCTGCACATCAAAATGCAAGTAAACAAGTCACTTGGATGCCAAACTTTTCCTACCACTTATTCCTGATCCTTTCTTATCACAAAACTATCACCTGTAACCAGGGTCGACCAAATAACTTACTATCCAAACCAGAACACTTTCAGAGTAAATGGAGGCACTGACCAGAGGCTACAAAATTGGGATGCCAAAATCACTTGAAACTTGTAGCCTTCTAGCCCATGCCTGTCTTATAAAGGAGACATACTTTGTGGCACAAAGACTTCTAAGAATGCTGCATCCCTGTGTCCTGACTGCTCAAAATCCTAGACACCAAAGCAGTTAAAAGTCAGAGGCAATAGATATTTGTGCTGTTGGAGCTGGAAATGGTGGAAGCTGTCAGCAAAGAAGACTTCTTCTGTAAGGTGTTTATGTCCATAGAGCTACTTCTGAATCTCTCATCCCATTCCGAAGGCCCTGCCTCAGCGTCCTGGTCATACCTGCAGCAGGGGGCAGCTTCACCTAGCATGTGGCTTCACCATCTGCCCGCACCCTAACCCCAAAATGGGAGCCAAGTGGAGGACAGGGTCTTATTTGTCACAGGGAGGAGGGTTTCTGCTGCGCACCAGCATGCTTAAAGAAGATTGTAAATGAATGGATGAGTCAGACAAGTTGAAGGTGCCCTTCTCTGTAGAGAGGAGTCAGCCTTCTGGGAGTACTACTTGGGGTGAAAAGAGGGACACAGCAGCATCATTGCCGTCACCCCTGCCCACCTCATCTTACCCACCAGGGGTACTCCAGGCCCACTGGCTATTCCCTCCTTAGAGTGTTTTTCCTACCGATACCACTATGGTTCACCGTCCTTCAAATCTTCACTCAGATGTCACCTTCTCAGAATGGCCTTCCCTCCCCACTCCCATCCCCTTGTACTTTCTGGTCACCATGCTCATGCATGAAGTGCACTGCCTGACTCAGCCTCTGGAATGAAGCTCTATGGTGGAAGTGTTGTGTCTGTCTTGTTGATTGCTGCACCCCCAGTGCTGGGCATGGTGCCTGGACATCAGAAGGGGTCAGTGAATATTTGTCAATTGCAGGATTCTGCCTCCTCCTTCCCTTTGTTACAACAAAGGAGCCAGCTGTCCTCTGACCAAATTCAGTGCCTCCACCTGAGCTCTGAATTGTACCTTTTCCTGCATTCTGAGACTCATGTTCTATCAACTGTTTCTTCTCTCTTACATATATTCACAGCTTCCTTTCAGCTGTGTGATCATTCTGATGCTTATCTTGGACTTACTATATTATGGCGAGCTCTGTTCTACAAATTTTATACTGTTCATTTAAGTCTTACATAGCCCTGTCACCACAAGTGGCTTCATTCCTACATAAGAAATCGAGGCACAGAGAAGGGAAAGACTTGCCTAGGGCAGCTCAGTAAGTAGGAGCACCGAGAGCTGACCAAGTGGACTGATAGGCTCGGGAGCCCAGTTCCTAATCCACCTGCCCTGTCACTGGCTCAGACCAACTAGTGTATAAAACTAGTTGGGTTTTTCTTATCTTGCATGAATAACCCAACTGTAATTTCAGCTTTCTTCAGCTGCTTCTCTCTTATCATCACTTTGTGAACTTCTTCCAAGACTCATCTACACGAACTCACTCTACCCTCCCCTAGTACCACTCCAGTCTGGTTCATGTCCCATCACTCTATCAAGGAAACTCTTGTGTGAACAGCTTGCAGTGGACATTTCTTGGTTCCTATCTTATTCAGGCCCCATAAGTGTTCGACAGTGGTGGCCACTTCTTCCTTCTTGGTTACATAAACCTAGGGCTTCCTGGGTTTGACCACAGGATGGCCCTGGACAGACCTTCACTCTCTGTAGGAAGTATGTTACTAGGTCGTATATTTCCTCTCCTAGGTAGAACTACGATGAATGACTCCAAGAGAGGGATTAAGAGTCCTCAGGGCAGCTTTAATATTCCTCTGGCTCTGAAGATCCATTATTTTAAATCACCTTCTCTCAGCACTTCAAGGTCCCTCTTGTAATGGCATCAAATCCCTCTTTGAGTCTTACTATCCCCCAGCAGAGGGTGCCCCAGTGAAAAAGTTCAGTTTTCTCTACATTCACACACCCAAACAAGATTCATATCATGGTCTGCATGCAGCCAGATCTCCCGTGCCTGCAGAGCTAGGCCCCGCAGCCTGCCCTTCACCTACTGCAAGTAAGCATTACATACGCAGGCAAAAAGGCACCCAAGAATTAAGAGGAAGCAAAGGTTACTCAACAAATAGTTGTGAGATGGTGAGCTAATTAGGAAAATACTCAGGTTAGGTCCACCACTTGCACCAAACCAGTAAAGATAAAATGTGACCCAGCCATTAAAAGCTATGCTCAGGAATGTTTTTATATGAAAATTCATTCGATTCTCCTATTTTAGTTCATTTTGGGCTGCTAAAACAAAATGTCATAGACTGGGTGGCTCATTAACACCAAAAATGTATTGCTCACAGTTCTGGAGGCTGGAAGCCTGAGATCAGGGGACCAGTAGGCGAAGTGAGACTTGCCCCTTTATCCTCACTTGGCAGCAGGAGGAGGGAGTTCTGTGGGGTCTCTCTTACAAGGTCACTAGTCTAGTCCATCATAAGGCTCCACCCTCATGACCCAGTCACTTCACAGAGACCTCACCTCCTACCACCATCACGTTGGGAGCGAGGGTTCCAGCATATGACTTTAAGGGGACACACACACACACACACACACATATATATATATATATATATATATACATACACATATTCACACCATAGCACCTTCATTGGCCACTTACTTAGTATCCAGCTTGACAGTCACTGGGCCCCTTGCAGCTGACACAGTGTTAACCTTGGACATTGTTTTACCTTTATTTTTTTTTTTCAGAATTTATTATTTTTAGAGAGAGGGGAAGGGAGAAAGGCAAGAGAGGGAGAGAAACATCAATGTATAGTTGCCTTTCACCTGCCTCCAGCTACAGACCTGGCTGGAGACCTGGGTTGCACCTGGTTATGTATTCTGACTGGAAATCGAACCAGCGACCTTTGGGTTCGCAGGCCAGTGCCTTATCCACTGAGCCACCTGCCAGGGCTGTTTTACCTTTTTATTATATTAGAAATTTACTGCTGTAAAACCTTATACTAGAGCTTGGCAACCCTGAAACCTTCTAATTTCATTCATGGGGCACAACATGGCCTTTGAGAAGAGGCAGAAGGCCCCTCCACTGCTCCTATGCGCCACATTTAGTTCTTGAACCTGCCTCACCAGAACTTGAAGGACCTCTCTCTCTTTTCTTCATTTTTATGAGGGACCACATTTAGTTGCAGTGTTCCCATTAATGCAGACTTTTCCTGAGAAAACCCCTGGAGGGTACGTAGGAAGGGAAGCCTCTAAAATCACTTCTCTTCTGAGGGTTTGGTGTGTCCCCTTCCCTACCCTGCTTGGTCCTGGATAAATGCTCACTCTCCCTTGCCCAGTGGTTGGTAGGTGACCAACCATCAGGGATGGGCCACCAGGGAAGGGACTGGAGTTCTGGCTTCTGATGGGTTCTAGCTTTGCCACTGCAGACCTCCCTAGGTCTTAATGTCCTTCCCTTAAAGCAGGATTACAGCAAGAGGCACCGGACAGATGTGGATGTCAGTTGTGGTATTTGCCAGAGCAATGGCTGCTGCCCTCCAGAGCAGATCATTGCTGCCTGTGGACTCCACTGAGCCTCCTTGAATAGCTGTCCTCAGGGAAGTTGAATTTCATCAGTGCTGCCCATTAGGGAGGGATAAGGAGGAGAGGATGGAGGAAAATAGAATGTGTTAACTGTGACAGAAGCATGATTTCTGCCACTTCACTGATGCATTTATTGAGCCAGGCCCTGAGCTGGGCTCAGGGGTCACAGCGGAGATGGAGACAGATAACCTCTCTTATGAAGCTACTTAAAACCCAAATTTGGAGACAGGAAACCCTCACAAAAAGACAAACATCCTAACAAAGCAACAGACTCATGCACACCAACCCAGGCTGTGGTGCTAAGACAGAAGTGGTACTAGAGGATTGCCGACTGAGGGTGACTCAGGGGTGAACAGGGCAGAGCTGTGTGTAGGGGCATAATATTTTGTCAGAGCCCTTTGTGGTGGGGGAGCCAACCTCACAGGAGGCTCTGGGTAGGGCGCAGGCAGAGGAGTCTGTACGGGCCCCAGTCCCAAAGGCAACAAGGTAGGTTAGTAGACCCCCATCTTCCCCCATTAAAAATCCATGATGTTTCTGGGCCCTCATCACCCCAGAAGATGGTCTCCGAATTTTCATCCCTCCTCTTCCCCTCCCTACTTATTTATTGGTCCCATTTTCACCCAGGATTGTGGTTTTGTCATATAACCTCTCCCCCCTTTTCCAGCTAAGTCCTTGGACTCATCCTACAGGTCCCATCCTGATCCTGCCTCTCCCGGAAAATGTCTCTCTGGTCCCTAGTCCTCTGTAAGGACTCGCTCTTTGGAGGTCCTAGAGTGCAAGTCATCAGTGTCATTAGCCCAACATTGTCATTTTTATTCTTATTACATGGCATTATCACAATGAGGACAAGGACTGCCACCAGGCTGATGTACTCGACATACCAGATGTTGGTTGGAAATAAGGAATCTTTCTGATAACTAAAGGGAAAAGGCTCCCCAAATCCCCCAACTTAGCTGTGTTTGATGATAGCTTTTCTATATATTGTTACACACACCCGTGTGCTTTTCTAAAATGTGGTATATGGAGCATAACACCAATCCTGCTGTAATACAGTGATTCTCCTGGTGGTGCTGAGCAGCAGAGAATACCGATGCTATGGGGTTGATCTTGCAAGTGCATTAAGAGGCTTCATGAGTTGTGAAAGTGACTATCACAGTGTCTGGTATGAAGCACTCAGTATGTTCATTTGCCTTCCTCTCCTTTTAAGTGGCCTTTTTCCCCCCTCTTTTTAATGTAGAGCAGGTGGTGGATGAAAATAGATCAGCACCTATTTACTGCCCTGCTCTAAAATTTCAAAGCAAGGAATTCAGAGGCAAAGTGAAAGGATGAGCTATTTCCAGTGAATCTGGACTCCTTCCAAAAAGGAAATTCATTGAGGGCGGTGCCCAGTTGTCATGCTTTAGAACTAGAGAAGACCCGGCGGTCATCTAACTCTTGTTGCAAAGATGGGGCAACTGAGGCCCAGAGAGCTAGAGCTTGTCCCTCAGGTCATGGACCTGTTGGGGCAGGTTTGCATGCAAAGCCTGACATGTTTCTCATTGTTGCACAAGAGCTGTTCCCCCACCAGAGCACAAGCTCCTCGGTGCTTCCTCTGAGCTGCCTTCATCTTTGCTCATCATCAGCATTAGCTCAAGGTGTGTGACCAGTGGTGGGGCTTTGTGGTGACTGCAGACACTCATGGTAACTGTCAAAAGCCAGGGACCAGGGAGCAGTCCTGAGGCTTTTCTCCAGGGACACTGTGAGTACCTCATAGGGCTCCCCCTGACCGGAAACAGATGCCTTTTCCAGCAGACTGGCCTGCAGACAGCGTGTGCTGGTATGCTGAAGTATGGCCCTGGAAAAACAGTGATGAAGCCATGCGCTGGGTGCACAACACACAGGACAGGAATGGATCTTTCCTTTATGAAAAACTGTCTTATGTAAGATGCAAAAAACTGGAACAAAGTAAATGTACCAGCACTGACTCCAGGCTGAAGCAACCTCTCCGGTGGCTGATCTCTTCCTGTTTTCAAGACAGCGATAAAACACCACTGCACAGTGGGGCTCTGATGGAGATCCCAGATCCAAAAGTCAATACATTTTACTTTATTTTATCTCAATTGATCTCAACTCCCAAATGTTCCAACTTCAAAAGGTAAGATTAAATCCCATTAAGCCAGCGAGACCAGCACTGTTTAAAAACCCTCCTTGATACCCCAGGACAGAGGGGCTTGCGGACCGCATTAATCTCTTTGTTGCCACTTTGCTCTAGCCTGCCTGCCGGGAGCCTGCCCACTGAATCCGGTTTGCACCTCCTCCCTCCAGTCCTCTGGCTTCTGCTCACCAGGCCACGGAGCCTGTGTAGAACCATGAATCATCCTGCTAACCATGCTTACTCTGTGGGCTGGTCTTTCTGTATGGAATGGGGGAAACAAGGAAAGAGTTCCAAAAAAGATGGAACTCAATGGATTTCAAACCAGACAATTATGTGGGAGCTCACATAACCCACGACATTTTCTCTCCTTTGGCCATGGAGAGAAATACAGTTGACTTTTAACTGTGTGGGTCCGTTTACATGCAGATTTTTAAAAATACCATAAACATATTTTCTCTTCCTATAATTTTCTTAATGACACTTTTCTTTTGCTCTATTATAAGAATAATAGTATATAATACATATAACGTACAAAATATACATTAACTATTTATGTCAACTGTTGGCTTTTAGTAGTTAGGTTTTGGGGAGCCAAAAGTTTTATGTGATTTTCAACTGTGCAGGGGCTCAGTGCCTGCACCCCCTGAGTCATCCAGAGGTCACACTACGTAAACAACTGCAGAATGTATATGGCAGGGGCCATTTTTATAGCCTCCAGGAATTAACTCCCTTCTTCCTGCTCTCTCTCCTTTCCCTCCTTTGTCCTCCAAGCCAGAATCTACTCTCTGCCAGTCACCAGTGCAAGGAGCTGGAGGCATGGCCCCGTGCAGATCTGCAGTGGTCCTGGCCCTCGACGGGCTATAGCCTAGCTGGGGAGGAAGCAGCATGCGAGGGCTGGGAAGTGTGAGAAGCAGGGCGAAGCAAGTGGAGTGTGCCCGAAGGCTGCATGATTGGGCGCCTGGAGGTGCTGCTGGGGTTGGGGAGACTTTGGGCCTAAATCATCCTTCCCTTTTAAATTGTGCACAAGACTGTTGGATTGGAGGAGGCTTTGTTTGTGTACTCGGCACTATACCAGATACAGTGATAAATTAGGTCTGGTCCTTTTTCTGGGAAAGATGAACTCACTTACTCTCTCTAGAAGTTGTGCAAGGAGTTGGCGCAGCTTTGGCACCACAGGGGCAGGTAGTGACCAGGGCAGAAGGCGGGCCAGCATGTTGGCACTGCATAGATTTGAGTCATTTCACAGTCTACCTTCATGTGTTTGGATAACTTGACTGACTTAATATTTTTCTTTAAATTGACTCACTTAAAAACTTAAATGAATTTATCATAAAAGGAATCTTGATATCACTAACATAAATGGAATACCACCTTGCCTTGCCCTAAGTAGAAAGTAATGGCAAAAAATAAATATTATTACATTCTTGGCTTCCAGCCTGCTCCAAGGCTGTCTTTACCTGATGGAGCAGAATGGCTCCTAAAGGCCCCTACACTTACCTTTGATCACCCCTAGAGGCCTCCCCTCTCAGTTCCTCCACTCTTCACAACTGCGAGGGGAGTTTGGAATTAGACTGCAGGCTGGGTGGTCCACTCAGGAACCTCAAGAGCTCTAGGGGACTGCTGTTGTGTGTGCCAGCACTGAAGTGGGCCTCTGCTGTGCAAAGGATCACATGTTAGCCAAGCTCCTGCCGAAGGACATGGCCAAGGAGTACTTTGCTGGCCAGCATCCCTAAAAATTTCTATCACGTGTTTCAGCCCTGAGTCAGGGTTGTTTCTCGTGCAGACACACTGCAGCCTCCTTGACCTTCTTTAATAATCAGTTCACCCCTCAGTTAGGATAGCCCCTTGCCTGAGCTCATGCTGTGGGCTTCATTTGGGAGAAGCAGTATAGTCCCCAGGGCTAGACCTGACCCCTGGAAATCAGTGGCTAGACCTTTATAAAACTTAATTCTTTTTTCTGTATTTATTAAGCAGTTACTTTACCTGACTCTTAATGTACTGTCCATAAAATGGGTTTAGTATGGGTTTTATAATAAAGGTGTGAAATAATTTGTGAAAACCTCTTGGTGTATGTAGAGGCATTCAACAAGTATCTGTAATACTTATTAATTTTTCTGACATCCATTTGGGGGCCACTGTAGACTGACCTGCAATGGATGACAGGGATCCTCAGAGAAACTTCCCCTGGTTTGATGGGCCAAGGTCACTCTTGGGCATGGATGCTGCACAAGGTTAGGAAACCAGTTATGCCTGGCAGTTTGGAAGGGTGCACACACGTTACCTGGGCTCCTGTTATGAGTCAGATTCAATTTCATTAGGGCTGGGTCTGGAATGAGGTCTAAGATGTTGCATTTCTACCAAAATTACAGATGATGTGCATGCTGCTGGTCCAAAGACCGCACTTGGAGTGACAAGGCTCTAGCCCAGTGGTTCTCCCAATGTGGACCTCGGAAGAACCAAAAGTACCCAGCATCACCTAGAAACTGGTGATTCAGAGGCTCAGACCCCACCCAGACCTGCTCAGTCAGAAACTCTGTGTGGGGACAGCAGGGTTTTAGTAGCCTCAATGCTGAGCTACAGCTCTGGCACACCCTGCTCTGGGATCCACAGCTTGTGCTCCTCCCTGTTTCCTTATGGGGACAGAGTGGCATTAGCCTAAAAGGGAAAAGACAGCTGTATCTCAGAGGTTTCCAGCTGAGCAGAAGCCAGATCTTGGGATCAGCATTCTGGGCCCCTCTTTCCTTTCTAGATTCACCTGTGAACCAAACACTAAAGGAGGCAGGTGGTAAGGAAAGGGGTAGCTAGGAACCTACCTCTGGGAGTGAAGGGTGCTCTGGGCTATGTGCTCTTGGCCTCCAGCCTCCCGACCCCATGTCCCGGTCTGACCACTCTGTGCCTTCCATCCACGCAGTCTAGGCTTTAATGAGACCTGTGGGCCCCTCCACCACCTGTGGACAGGCAGGCAGGCCAGCAAGCATTTACAAAGTAACCGCAACAGAAGTACGTGTTAGCTGCTTGGGCCACTTCCAGAAATTGCGTCCAAATATACTCATAACAAAAAAATGGTTATTATTTCTCTAATTCTAGTTTGTGGCCTTTCCTCTTTTTCTTCCTCTACCCTTTCTCCACCATGCCTTTTGGTACTATTCTATTTTTTGAATTGATGTTGTTTTGTTAAAACCAAAATTACATTCTTAGATCAATGTGTCTTGAACACCTGCCAAGCACTCTTCATATTGATTAAGGGACAGTTCAGGCCATTATCCAGAGTCTACATAAAGTCAGTTCCCAAACTCTGGAACCTCTGAGGTACAGTGGAAGGAGCTTTGCTGCTTACAGGAGAAAAGCAAAGGAAAGTCACCCACCCTATCAATTTACCGACTCAGTTTCTCCGGATATCGTATGTCTCCTTCCTTCATTATTTAAGCTGCACTGGCATTTACTGAGAAAGGTGTGAATTAATCCTGGGTATCACACTTCTGAGCACACTCAATATTCTTGTTCTTGAAACTGGAGATGGGGAGACCTAATAACAAGCGCCCATACCTCACTAGGCAAAGTGGAAGTGAGGCCACCTCTTCCTCAACATCCGCTGAGATGGTCCCAGGGGAGATGGCCACCCCTGTGTTTGGGAGGCTCCTCTCACCTGCCGGGAGTCTTCCCCATGTTGCAAATGTTTCCAGCTTCCATTTACAAACTCTCCATGTGGCACAGAGATAGAGACTGAGAGTGTGCAGGGCCCAGGGCAGCAGCAGGAGTGGGAGCAGGAAGCCTGGTGACCTGAGTGTACAAAAGTAGCTAAGAATAGTGAGCCCTGGCGTCGGAGCTCCTTGTTTCCAGCTGTGTGACTTAGCAAGTCCTAGAACTTCTCTGAGCCTCTGTTTCCTTGTCTGCAAATGGGCAAACAGGGTGATATTGAGGGTTAAGCAAGCGACCCTTGTAGCTCTCGGCAAGCAGTGTACACACGTCAGTCCTGGGAAATGGGGCTCACAGTGCCTGCTCACCTCCCTGGAGAACGCTGTCCCTCCCTGACCATGTCCTTCCTTCCTTGCCAAGCTCTGCCAGGCCTGCGGAAGCTGACTGCACTAAGCCTTCTCTTTCCCCAGAGGAAAATTCCTCCAGGCCTTAATCATCTGTGTTGTGTTTCTCTTCCTTCAGTATACACCTCTCTCTCCCTCTCGGCTAATGAGCTGTTCAAACAAATACTGTGCTCCAGCACCATTTGGATGAGACTTGGTTGGGGCTAGAAGGTGGCTGGGGGAGAAGGAGAGAGAGAGAAGGCAGTGTGTATGGTGGTGTGTGTGTGTGTGTGTTTGGTGGGGGCACCATTCCACAACAAGGTGATCCGGAGCTGACCATCCTAAATTATATTGATCTTTTGGGGCTGTCCTATTCCATTACAGCCTTGGCTATAGCCCATTGTCCTCTTAGGTCTCTGTCAGTGTTGCTGCTTCCTGGTTTCTCTCTCTTAGAGACCTTCATGCCTCCAGGCTGCATCCTTTGGAAATCTGAGCATGCATATTTTCCCCACTGGACGTCACTTAGCACATCATTTTTGAATAGTTCTTGTTCCCTGGAGCCTGAGTTCAAACCCCAGAACTGCAACTTACTAGCTGTGTGACTTTGGCTGAGTGACTTAACTGCTCTGGGTCATAACTTCCTCGTTTGTAAAATGGAGATGGTAACTCAGACCTCATGGGCTGGTTGGGAAGGTGTCAGCTGGCACACAGAAAGCATGCAGAAAAAGGTGACTACTGTAGTTCTCTGCTGACATCAGCCTCCACAGGGAAGAACTGTGTGAGGTACTCTTCAGAGAATCTCAGACCCAGACTATTACACTTCAGGGATCAGTAATGTTTCCAGAAAATTGGGATTGGGGGAGTCATAGGTTAACCAACCTCTTCAGGCGAGGAAGACCATCACAAATACTGTCTATGTCCAATACCCAGAAGGAAAAAAGAACATCATCTCAGAATATAGACAACTTCTCAGGAGGTAATAGTTGGCAACTTGAAACTAACATAATTGCCACTGGCTGCATTGTGCTTTTCAATTTTCCTTCTTTTTCCTTTGGGATCACCCCTGATCTAAAGATCAGCATTTGGGAACCATCGACCTAAGGATCATTTCTAAGAGGCTAGAAGAGGATGAGAAAGTGTAGCCCTGGGCCTTAAAAAGGGACCAGGAAGCAGAGTTGAGTGCACCCATAGTCCTCCAATAATAACAGAAAAAGTACTTGGGAAACTGACAGTGAGAGCTTCATTTTCACAGAGCAATTCTGGAACTCACACACCCACAAGCAAGGTGGGAGCTGAATTCCCAAGAGCAGTGAGTGAATCAAGATTCCCTGTCGATGTATGGGGCGGAGCCCCTCCTGCAGACCTATATAATACAGCCACGTGTCTTGTCAGGGTCACTGCTGTCCCCCCAGCTGAAGCAGTCCTTTTCACTGCTGCCAAGCCTGTGGCAGCTGACACAGAAAGTGCTGGGACAAACAGGCCCCATCAGGACACTAGGCAGCTTCCTCACCTAGTGATAAGTTGCAGGCGACTGGGGAAAATTTAAAACCATCCCAGCTGCCACCCAGGAGAGTGACTAATCCCAACACTTAAGGGCAAGCCCCAGACCAGTTGTCATTCAGACACAAGACACAGAAATATTTCGCCCCAGGGCTTCTCCTGGGTAGATGGGCCTATGTTCTGAGGCATCACCACCCCTTATGGTGTTCATGTCCCTGTCTCTCCCTCAGTTATTTTCACCGATCTGTCCATCTGTCTGTCTAACTCACTTTTGCTGAGACAGCTAGCTGGAAGGTCTGAGGCTCCACAGCTTACAGAGGGGTGACACAGCTATCACAGGTCTTGACCCATCCATCCTCATTCCCTGGTTTGGCCAGTGTTTAAAAATCAAAGCACCACCTATAGGTGCTTAATAAAGAAAACCTTTGAGCTGACACACACAGACCTGGCCTCACATTTCTTATTCCTTCAATGTTTTAAGCACATAACAGCATCCTTTCTGGGGACCAGACTTTGCAAGGAAACAATTGGCCCCAAGTTAAACCTGCTCTTAAGCCAGTCAGGAAGCCAGTAAGGTGATAAAGTTGGACAGAGTTGGCACTTTGTCTCCGGGCAGAAGGAGGGTGTGGCTGGGGGCAGTGGCTGGGCTGGAAAGCACTTCTGTAGAATAAGGAGCTGGGCAGAGGCTTTGGGGTGGGGTCCTATATCTGCTTATTAAGTGAACTGGCAGTGGGAAATACACCAAGGGATCCTCCTCTTTTACAAACTAGAAAGGGCCTTTCATTCTCACTGGCCTGCTCCCCAATATTGTAAGACAATAAACAATGCCCTTAACTGGGCTGTACCCACCTTGTTGGAAAAGCAGTGGGCTTTCTGAGCAAGTGCAGAGTATTTAATTGTTATCAGAATAGTATTGACCTTTGGGGGCAGAGGCTGAATGTTTATTTGTCATGTTCTAGGCTAGAGTTCATTCAAAACATATTTTATGGGCTTTGTTTAATAAATTATATACTTATCACCAAGGGCTGGGGCTAAGGAAAAATGAAAATATAATTGTCGAGTCTATATAGGGTATAGGCATGCTAAGGGGTATACACAGGAAGGGTGGCTACCCCAGGTCATCTGAGGAGGGTCTGAGGTATGAGAATGCTTTGCACCAAAGATGATACCAGTCTGTGGCCAGATAGGAGGAGCCAGGGGAGGGAAAATTAGGATAGGGTGGGAGTCAGGAAGGATGGTACATGCAAGGAGATTGTTCCAGAAAGGAGAGAAACATGCAAAGGCACAGAGGCATGAAGGCTCAGTGCATTCTGAGAAATGTGAACGATGCAGAATGGCTGAAGCCCAGGAAGACTGAAGAGGGAGGCAGGGGCCAGGTTATATAGTACCTTGTTCACTGTGCTAAAAGCAATGGAGCCTTTATAAAATTCCACCCTCTCTGAGAAGTATTTATAATTTTTAGTTTACAACATCCTCAATTTGTAAAATCTAAACAATTTTAAAACCTAGCAACCCTGCTTTATAACAGAAGAGAGACTCTGAGTGGTGAATTGGTTTCTATTTACAACTTAAATTTGATACTAGGAACTGTAAGCAAGAAGGACTTGGAACAAGTGAGTTAAAAACCAGAGTCTTTTTCTTTCCTATTTTATTCTCCAATCATGTTTATACTTGAGTGAAGTACCCAGGACTGAAGAGAAGAGTGGAGTTTAGAAAATAAAAAACTGCATCATCTGGAGCAAATATGTATGTGCCTCAGAGAGTGCCTGGCTGCAACTGCTCAAAGGGTCATTTTCTTTCACATTTACCTGGACTTATCCACTAAATGGTGCCCCTCACCTTGCTCCTGGCGGATGGCAGTGGCTGCGGCCTAAGGATCTAGCCTTAGCAGATGATCCAGCTACCCTTCGTTACTTTCCTAGATGGGGCTTGAATCTGGCTGGGGGGCACCAGACTCCTGGCTGTGGTATACTGGGTGGTATTGATTCTGACCAGTTTAATGCCCATTCAACAGGTCAATGCACAAGAGGGACCATTTGTCAAATATCTTCACTGTCCCCCTGGGTCCAGACCCCCAGATGCCTCATCAGGTAGCATATTGAAGTGGAGAAGATGCCTCCCGCTGATACCAGGCTTGCATGGGATGGCAGCTTTCCCTCCCCATGAAACTGAAGGGCACACCTGTGAGTCCGAGATGCTTAACCCATGGCAGGTGGCTTGTGTGGAGGCCAGGGCATAGTACCACCCTGTCCTGTAGCATCATGCTGATCTTGACTGGACCAGAGGGACACTTTGGGAAGGTGACTCTGAGTCCTTCTCTAGTCCTCTTTACTCATCTTCCGTCTTTCTGCAGGGAAAACTACTGAGGCTCAATAAATCAATGATAGCTATCATCATCTTCATCCTCACCATTATCTTGATTACTTTATTAGGAGCAGTTACCTCCTCTTTAACCAGACTTCTGTAACTCTTATACGATTAGGGGAGCTCATCTGAGGTCCAGGGCATTAGATTACAAAGGAGACCTGTGCAGGCCCATCCTGTCCCTAACCCGAGAGTGTTGCTCTGCAGGGTCAAATTTACCCTAACTGTAAAGAGAGAGGTTTCTTAGCTGGAGCCCAATCTCCCTCCTGTCCTAAGGCTCTGGGAGTCAGCCTTCCCAGGAGTCGTGTGCGCCCATCACTGGCCCAGACCCAGGATGTTTATTGAGTGCATTCTGACTGCCAAGTGCTGGGGACACCTTGGTGGGCAAGAAAGTCACATCCGCACCCCCATCTTGGAGGTTACTCTCAAAACTAAAGCCTAAGGGACATCAGAAAAAAAGCCTTGGTCCCATTGACTCTAAAATTTGGAGTGCTGCACGTGTTAATCAGGAGTTGTTTTTCCAAAGGCGCACCCAGCCCTTGATTTGTTTGGGAGCTTTACCGAGAACTCATATTTCTAAATTTCCCTTTTCTCATTCAGTCCCAGAGAGGTATTTCCACAAGCAAGTAAATTAGAAATGTAGCATAATTTTTTATTTTTTATTGAATTGATTGGGGTGACATTTTTAATAAAATTATATAGATCTCATGTGTACAGTTCTACAGTACATCATTTGTATTTTGTGTTCACCACTCCAAGTCAAGTCTCTTTCCATCATCATAATTTAGCCCTCCTTTACTTTCTTCCACTTCTCCCATTCCCTCTGGTAATCACTGTACTGTTGTCTGTGTAGAAATGTAACTTTGAAAATCATCATTTAGGAAAAGCCGTATGTGTCTCAGAAAAATTCCTCGGAAGAAAGCCCTGACCCTCACAATACTTCATATGATTCCTAGGGCTGCACGGGACCTCCGAGACCACATCAAAAGCCTCATTTTCTAAGGAAGGGAACCAAGAGCTTAAGAAAAGTGTATCTCAGTTTTGCCCCTCCAGACAATACAGGTGTAATTCTTCTTTCCTCTTTCATTTCTCATGCCATAGTCCTTGAAAAATTTACTCCAAAATGAGGTTCCTTCCTTCTTTTCTAACAGCTTACAGGGTCTTACTGTTCATTGTCTTCCAGAAACAGCTCTCCTTTTATAGAATCATTGCTGTCTCCCAGGAACTGACAGAGGCAGGTGATTTGTAATCCTCCACAGTACAGGTTGAGATCAAGTTGAGGAAGGGTGGGCAGGGCCCGTACAATGGCACCATGGTCTTCAGTATGGTTCAAGGTCTCCTGGAAAGGCATACAGCAAGGGAGGCAGAGCCGGCACCCCTCATGGTCACTGTGCCAGGACACTTACCACACGGAGACCCCTCTGGCTGTTCAAAGTTAGGGTGGATACAAGATTTAAATAAGTGACTGAGCTCAAAACCGGGCTTATAAGTGGATATAGGGGCTTTGGGGGTTCCTATCAGGTGTCCTGTATTCTTCCTCCGCCAGCTATGGCAACTTCCAGATATGCCTTTACTCCTCTGAGTTCAACATGTGGGTGGATGGCAGACTCGGAGGTACTGGGGAAGGTGGGCATCTCAGGTCCAGACTGGTCAAATGGTCAGCCTTAGGACAGGGGTACCAGAACAAAGGACAAGGCCATAGAAGATAACATTCAACTTGTTTGACAGTTATTCCCAGACAGGGATCCCCCAGTGTAATAGGTCCCAGGTGGCACACCCATAGCATATGAGCCCTGGGGTTTAAATATATATGTAAGTGCCCTTCTTAGCAAAGGTCTTGGATCTTATGCCTGGATACCCTGTTGGAAGAATCTAATGTGGGGAGTGGGAGCTTTACAATGTATTTGGCAGGAAAGCACAGCATTTTGTGCAAAGCGATTTCCTGATTGCATGTTAAATATTAGAAGTGCCTGGCGTGTAGAAAGTATTTGGTAAAAAGTTCAGTGAATAGACAAGCAAGGGATGACTGAATGAGCATGAGCAAGGGATGACTAAATGAGCACACAGCCCTTCAGATTTTATAGCAAAAGAATGGGCAGCTGCTGGTCCTTTTCTCACACACGTCAAGATCAGTAAGTGGTCTGGACCAGGCAAAGCCTGTATCTGGGAGAAGAAGAAGAAGGGGGAGCCTAGAGGAAGGCCCTTCCCACTGGACCTCCATCATCCAAAACTTGGCCAGCCCACTTCCCTTCATACCCACCTTTATGAGTTGAACAGCTACAGAAAACTGTTCTGTATGTCTGTGTGAGGAGCTAGTGGCACGTCATATATTAACTAAATAGTATTTCTGAAAGTTCTTGGGGGTAACTGAAGATGATGGGGATAAAAGCAAAGGAAAGGATTCTTGAAGTGAGGTAGAGTTCACAGAAGAGATTCTGGGGTTGTACAGATATAAGGAGAAAAGGAGAGAGCAGGAAGTGGCACCTATCCCAGGTTTGGGTCCATAGGGCCTGGGCATCTGGGCCTAGGACTAGCCCTTTTCCTTTGGAGGAAACTGTCAACAGAGGAGCCCTCAACTCGGGCTGATACAATGAAATAACAGATTGGACAAAGGAGGGGTGCATGCAGCCCGCGACTTGGATAGGGCGCCTGGCTGGGCACTAGCCCCCAGGAGGAAGGGACATTCTGTCTGCTCCGAAACCTCACCTTCTTCGTGCCCAGGGTCAGGAAGCTCTCTTCTAGGTTCCTCAGAACCCTCGCTGCCACCCCACCAGCCCAGTGTGGGTTGGAGGCATTTTTTATGGCGAGGAAGCGAAAAGCGGCCGGGGCTCCTCATCGGGAGGCTGCCAGGCCAGGCGCGAGGGCGCGAGTCTCAGCCTCCGGGACCCACGGGGGTGCGCACCTCCCAGTGCGCGCTCCTGGGAGTCCCTGGCTGGGGCTATCCGCCCCACCCTACCCCACCTCAGGAGAGATCCAGAGAAAAGCTAGGGCAAGACAACGCGCCGGGGCGCCCCCCAAAGACCACCGGGCGGCGGTATAGACTTTTCACAAAGGTCTCTGTCTCCAAGCTGAGAGTGCATGGGAACTCGGGGGTGCAGGGGGCGCCATGGGGTTAGTTGAGGGGAGGGCGGGGAGGTCTCAGCCCAGCTCCTCGCGTTCCACCTCTAACAATTCCAGCGTGCGCCCCGCCGCTGGGCTCTTGTGTCGGCGGGAGGCGCGTGTGCGTGTCTGTCTGTAATGGGGACACTCCCCTTCCCGGGAGCCGGTACAGAGCCCCCGCCCTCTGCTCGGGCCTGGGGATCCCCTCCCCCAGCATAGAGATCCCCGCGCGTCCCCTGCCCACTTTGCCAAGGCGAGAAAACGGCCGAGCCAGAGACAAAGAAACTCCTGCCTCCTCCACTCTCAGCCCCTCCGCCCGCCCCAGACACACCCCCGAGCTCTCCCTCGACCCTGGCCATGTCACGCGTGGACTCTCCGGGGAAGGGAGGAGAGCAGCAGGGTGGGTGAGTCTGCTCCCTGATGAGGGCTAGCTGGAGGCTGCCCGTGCTCCCTGCCCTGGGACACCCCACGGCAGCCGCGCCCCCACCCGCTCGCTGTTCATCAAACCGTCCCGGGCCCTCTGCACCGCTACCGCCGACCAAAACCGTACTCCCACCTCTCTAGAGGAGCGATAGTGGGGCGCCTCGAACACAAAGCCGGGTGGGGAGGGTGGAGAGTACCCGGGAGGGAGAGATCCCGCCCGGGTCCGGCATGGCCCGGGGCGCAGCTATTTACCCGATTTCTTCTTCGATCTCCGAGATATCTGCGAAGATGAGGAAGACCACAAGCAGCGTGAGCGCAGCCAGCATCCAGCTCCGGAACTGCAGCTGCATGGTGGCTTCACGCCCACCGGGACCCTTGCGAGCTGGAGCAAGGAGCGGGGCTGGAGGGCGCAGCGGCAAATGCAGGCGGCTCCGAGCGCGACGCGTAGCGCGTAGTGGGGCAAACACCCTGCGCTCCCGGCGAGTCCGGGCCAGCAGCGGGCAGCGGCGACAGAGGCAGACAGGGTTTGCTCAGGCGCGGCGAGTGAGCCCGCTCTCTCTCTCGCTCTCTCCCTCGCTCCCTCGCTCTCCCCCCCCCCCTTCCCCTCTCGGCTCCCACCCGCTCCTTCTCTCCCCTCCCCTCTCCTCCCCTTTCCTCTCCTCCCTTTCCCCGCCCTGCGCGTGGGGCTCCGCGCGCAGTTTGACAGCTTTGCTCCGAGCTTCTGCTTACCTCCTCCCGCCCCAGTCAACTCCAGTGTCCAGCCACCAGCCTTTGCTTCTCCCGCCTGCCGCTTTTCAGTTCTCCAGGGTGCTGGGAAGTGGCTGGAGCCTGCCACTCCCCGCCTAGGGAGGCTGAACTGAGGGCACCGTGTGCGACCCGGGTACCTAGCGGAGCCCAAGGAAAAGCCAGCGCCGCCCCGCGTACTCCACCAGCTGGCAAACGCTTGCCCTCAGCCGTTCTTTGTCCAGCGCCTCCGCTTTCTCGAAAAGTTTTCCCCACATGAAGACCAACACCTGGGGACAGCTCCCAGCTGGCTGCAAGGAGGCGGTGTCTACAGTCAACGAATTAGGAGGGGATGTGGGGGAAAGGGAGGAAAAAAGAAATAGCCAAGACAGGCCAACTTTGGCGATGTTGACTGCAGTTTGTGAGCGAGGTGCTCAGCCCATAGAACCGAGCCCCCCAACTATTCTGGTCACCTTGGTCTCCACAGGTAGATGAGGCTGGATTCCGAGGCTCCCTAAGTGGCCTGAGCCGCTTACCCAGGTGCGGCTGGAACCCTAGGTATATGCTGGTGGAGTGGCTGCCCCACCCACAATGGCAGGCTGACGCCCCCACCCCCACCCCCTCCGCTCCCACTCCCTCAGCTCTTGCCCTCTTCCCTGAAATCAGTGACCTTCTCCTCCCATCCTCTGGGCAGTCTTGATCTAAAAGCTAGGAAATACGGCTTCCAGCCCAGTGCCTAATATTTTATGCTTTCGCAGCCTTAGTTTAACTCAAATTACATTTTGCACCAGCCCTTAGCCTGGGGTGGGAGAACCCCATTAAGTTTTACTGGAATTAATATTACTTATTTTTTTTCTTGAACTAACTGTAACAACCCTGAAATTAGGAAATGTAGTCCTCAGAAGTGAGCATCTTGTTTATTATGAAAGGATCCCTGGGGTTTGAGAAGCTATACTGAATGTCCTAGGCTGCCTGGAAGGACTCCCTAATGACTGCGAGGGGCAGGTTGCCTGTGCCCCCAGGACTACCCATACAGAGCCAGGCCTCAGAGGGGCTGCCAGTGGCTAAGTCCCTTCAGGGGGACCCTGGGAGGGTAAAGGGAGCACAAAAGCCTTCCCCACCAAAGCCTGTGCTCAGACCCCTTTTGCCTGTTGGTGTGTAGGAAGAACTGGCTGGAGGGAGGCTTCCCAGCAGGGCTCTGGGCAGCCTTCAGGGGAGTCCCCATCACCTGAGAACAGAAGGGTGCAGCAGGGAGGAGCAGGAAAGCTCTGGGTGTGGGGAGCAGAAGTCTTTTCCCAGAGGAGGGCAGTACCAGTTCCCCCGTTAGCATTTCACTTCTCTCCCAGCTCCTTGCAAAACTCAAGTATTATTACAGGGAGTTCCTCTGAATTACCACTTGTTTTTCTTGGGGGGAAACTTTCTGATGTTGAGCACAATGTTGGGTGTCACTCTTCCTGTCCCTTAGAAGTGGTAACAGACATCAAAAGAGGGTTTTCCAATAACAGCACCCCAGGCAATATGGTCTAACCATCATGTCTCTTGAGTTTTGAGTGCTTAGATTTTCCACCTTTCTTGCTCGATGGGTGGTTTGGGAGTTCTGGGGCTGTATTTATCATTTTGTCTTATTTTTCAGAGATGAACGGTTGGGATATCTGAACTGGGAAGCTAGGAACAGGGTGAAACTGTTAACACTGCTCAACATTCCAGTCAGTATTCGTTGACTCCAACACTCAACCATATTAATTGAGCACCTACCCTGTTCTAGGCTTTGTGCTATCGACTAGAGTAGAGGTACGGGTACACACTCACACACACACACACACACACACACACACACACACACACTTCCTGCCCTCTAGTGGCTCATGGTTCAGGAAGGAGACAGATGTGTAATTGCGTAATTATGGTATGGGATGTGAGCTACAATCCAGCTATGGTCTCCTGAGTAGCTTATAACTGACTAATAAGGTCACCCAAGAGAGCAATTAGATACTGGCTGGCCTCTTTCTTCTCTGTTCTCTGCTCCTGTACCAACTGCATGGTTACTGCCCTGAACATAACGGGGAGATTGTGGTGATACTAACTTCATCCCAGGTCAGATGAACCTCATTGCTACAAGAAGTGGAGTCTATTTATTCTCTATTAGGTGACTCATGTTATCATCCAAGGCTCGGGGCCTTCCTCCTTTGGACCCAGTTTTGAAGAGGCATTAAGAGCAGCTGGGAAAAGTGTAAACTGATTCAGTAAGTTTCCCTTACAGAGAAATCCAGACTCACAGAGCAACATCCCTCAATACATCTGCTGGGAAATAGAGCTGACTTTTAATATAGAGGCTGTTCTTGGACTGAGAGTCATTGAGGTGGGATTTTACTCAGAGGGTGTTCAGGAACCCTTGTAATAGTTGACCATGAAATACTCCCTATAAGCACTGACGGTTTGAAAGCATGTGGGCTAGCTACTTGCACAGATAACTCGGTTTCTGCCTGGCATCTGGAAGGAAGAATCATGCTCATGCAGGTAGCAAGGGTCATGTTTGCTGATGTTGGGTAAACGGCCACATGGACACACGACACACCTGGCTTAGCCAGGCTGACCCTTCCTCTTCTTCTGACCCCTTGCTCTGTCCAAGCAAGTCCCTTTTTCTGCCTTGGATTTTCCAGGAAACTGTAATTTCCCATTGTAATCACCTCTGTAGGCTCAGTCATTGAATGTTTGGGTTGAGATGGAGGAGTTATATGGGAGTGGCTGCAAATTAAAAGTCATTACCATCCATTAACATTTTAACTCAATTAATAGAGTATTTGAGCTATTCAGGCATTTAATAAAGCCATGGGAAGAGCATATTAATGAGGGATAGAGGAGCAGGAAGCTCTGCAGAGGCCTAAAGGGGCTTCCTGGGGTCACAGCCAGCTGCCTGACAATCCTTCCTAGCTCTGATGCTGCTAAGGCCATGTTTCCCCTTCCAACACCACCACCCAGAGCTGAAATTCCTGGCAACACCAAAGCTATAGCTACACATCTAACTAACCCTTGCCCTACCAACTCTTATCCCCCAGACATGCAGAGTTTGTACTTGAACTGCTTTTGGGGAGTAATGAAGAATCTCCTAGCAATCCCTTCACAGAGGCACCATTGTTTTCATTCATAACTTTGAGGGAACTGAGGCTCAAGAAAAGCTAAGTTGCCCAAGGTGACACAGTTGGCAGAGAGGGGTCTTTAATTCAGTTGTCCTCTCCTGGCCTCAGCAACATCTACAACCTGGGCTGGCCACAGTCCCCTCCAGCACTTCGGGCAGTTCTATGTGGATTTGTAAACAGGCACTGTCTTTGGTTTTGACTGTATTCCCTCAGCTCCAGTGTCAGGATTCAGGGAACAAGCTTATCTTCACTCTCTGTACAGCCATCAGTACTGGGGAGGCCCTAATCACCAATCTCAATTTTTATCTTTCCTCATGGAAGAGACCAGTCTTTTCAGTCAATTCAACTTAAAAAACAAAGCTCAACATTTCATAATTTTCTTACCTAAAATTCTGACATAGTACCAACACCCAGAACTTATTCAGAAAGCAGTTTTAGAATGTTAACTACAAAGTGGTAATGACCTTGCTTTTTCTGTGACAGAGGAGCTCTGGGGGTATCAAGAAATAGAACATCATAGTTGGAATAGACTTACAAGCTATTTTCTTTCACCTCCTTCAATAACTGAAAGAATCTGTCTTCTCTTTTGAAATTTACCTTAAATTTGAATGTTCTCACAAATGTAACATTCTTCCCTTCAGAATCAGAAGCCTAGCAGTAACAACACGGAAAAGTAAATGGGCATATTTGCATTCCATTTGTAGCTTTTGTAAATAGCAAAATTTTATATTAGCTAAAGAAAGAAAAGAACTCTACCCAGATGATTGCTGTGAATTTTCCTGGGATTGGCAGCAAGAGATCTTGGAAGGGAGGTGGGCATGAGCTCCTCCTGCAGTTGGAGGCGATAGCAGAGGGGCACTGATTCAGTTTTAATTGCTGGGATTTTTCCAGACTCTTCAGTCAGGATTAAAGGGGGTTTTGAACCTAAGCACAAAGTCAGGTGCCAAATGGGACAGATGAAGAAAAAGGCTTTTCCCTTTACAATTCCCACTGTGGGATGATCACTGTGATCTCTGAATCAGATTTTTCTGGATCAGCTTGCCCAACTTTGCCCAGAGCCCAGCATAGCAACCCCTGCCTTCTGCCATGAGGCCTCTGAGGAAGCTGGACTATGCCAACTATCCCTGAATCCCAGTCTTGTGTGGATCTCAGACTTACACATTCTCAGTGGAAGGGAAGGATAGAGAGGATGTGTGCTAGTCCATTCCCTCATTTATCAAGTACTGCTGCATCACCCATCACGTGTCTGGGACTGTGCTAGAGGACTAGGGCACTGTGTGAGTCACAGGCACAGTTCCTCCACTTGTGGTACTCAGACTCCTGGGGGATTTTACAGATGGAAAACACTGGGACCAAGAGACTTGCTCACAGGAGTTTCAGAGATGAGAACAATCTTGCTGGCTTGTCTTCTAGTCGAGTTCCATTCTGGTTCTCCTGCACTTACACCTTTTCATGACATTTCAATAGGATTGTAAACTCCCAAGAGATGGGGACCTTTCTTCCCTTTTGGTTTCACATGATCTAGTATGGTAGAATCCCAATCAATACCTGTTCCTGCCATGGCCAGGTAGTGCCGCCCCCCCCCCCCCTTAACACAACTGCAGGCAACCTTGGGAAGAGGTGTGCATTGACACACCAAGATAGTGTGTTACATAGTGTACATACAATAAATGAAACAATCTCAAGAACATAGATAATAGCAAAAGGCAGAAAATAAAATTAAGGAGTGATGAGTTGAGTGTGTATTGCTTTTGCTTTTAGCATAATCTATGTAATTGTAAGTTATATACTTTAATTTTTAATAAGGGCTCTGTTGAATAATCAGCATGAGTCATCTCCAGCACAATACTGGTGGCCGGTGGCAACAGGAGGTTGCTGCAGTCATGATGAGTGTGCTTGGCACAATACCATTTCTAAAAGAAACTCTGAAATATGTATGGGTGTAAACGTATTTTTGCATGTGTTTGGTAATATTGCAATTCATATTACTTAAAAGAGTAATTCTTTAAATATGAATTAACGTAGGCATTTTGGAATAATGAAAAAAACTTTATTAATATGATTTGAGAAGCTGACAGGAGGCAATAATTGGTGAATTGTCTGGATGTGGATGGAAAGAAAAAGTACACCTTGGTGGTTACAAAATAGACAGGGGGATGTTAAGAAGAATAAAGGAAACGGAGAAGCCAAAGAATTTACATGCATGACTCATGGATATGAACTAATAGGGGCAGTGCTGGAGGAAATGGGGTACTGGGTGGAAGGGGGCAAAGGGGGAAAATTGGGACAACTGTAATAACAAAATAAAACATATTAAAAATAAAATAAACTCCAGATGAAAGTCTCCAAAGTCATGGCTACACTCACCAGATTATCAATTTACTGGTATTTTAGCCCAAAACCTGTCAAAGGACGGTAAGCAACCCTTAGCTCCAAGTGAGTTTCTTGTCCAATGTCCCTTTGGGAATCTTCTTTTACCTCTCCCTTGCCTCAAATGAAGAGGTTGTGGTTGTGCATCCTCTCTTCCCAGTTACTACAGCAGACTTGACAAAGCGGACTGGTGAAGTTATGGGAAAATCAAGAGACCGGTGTTTTTGTCTGCATGGAGGCCTTAGTTTGGATTAGAGTTAGTTATAAGCTATAAACCCTAGTTGCCAATGGCTTATTGAAAACAGAAGTTTATTTTTTTCTCATATGCAGGCAACCAGGGCTAATTTGGCCATGGTGGTCCCTAAAGTACTTGGGGATATAGGTTTTTCCAACTTCCCACTTCACCATCCCTGCTCGTGAAGCATCACATCCAGGTTCCAAGTAATGGAAATGAGGAAGCTGTAAATATGAAAGGAAAGTTCTTGAAACCTACCAAGCAGTGCTTCTTCTTACTCCTCTTTGTCCAGAGCCCTGTCATGTGCCCATGTCTAGCTGCAAGGGAAGCATGAAATAAAACTTCATTCTGGTCTTCCATGTGCTTGCAAAGGAGTCTGTTATGGAAGAAGGGATGGGCAGATGTAGGGAACAACTGGCAGACTCTGCTACAGTGAAAGTGGGAAAGACCATTGCAGTTTTTTTTCTCTTCTGTCCGTCTCCAGCTCTGCGCATAAATTCTCATTAACCCTGCCTTAAGATAATTGTATGCTGTGAGGACTTGCCAAAAGACATGGACCAAAAATGATTGCATTTGTGGGCAAAGCAGTTGTTTCTGGAACTTAGTTTCAGATTGTTGTTTCTTTTATTTATTAGCGTTCTTCTTTCTGCATTTATTTCATTGTTAACACCCTATGAAGGCAGTGTAGTGGTTTGTATTAAGCAGATCTTTTTAGTCTAAAAAAGTCTTTTGACATCTGGGGCTTTGCTAACCCTGGGAAGTATCCCTTCCTGGGCTGGACAATTCCTAGAGATAATAAAGGATTTTCCTGGGAATGTGCCTTTTATATACAAAGCAACCAACTCAGAGCCTGTCCCCCAAACCCTTCTTTCATGAACTCTCACACTCTAGGCACTATCCCTCTGCCCTAATGACCCTAATGCCAGGTATCAGACATCCAAGGACACCCCAGTGCCCCAGGGCCTGCTGAAATTATGCATACCAGCCAATCCTCAGGCAGTTCACCCTGCCTCACCTGTCCCTCTCCACAGAATCCAGAGCATAGTTTCTTTCCTATGCTTTCCTTCTACCCCCTCTGCCCCGAAAACCCTGATGCCTCCCCATGTGGTCCTGCCTGGCATGGGGTGCCCGTTGCTCATGGGAACTGTAACAAACTCTTTTCATTGGCAGTTGTCTCCTCATCCATTAGCCTCACCATACCTGAATGTTAGTAATACCTATATTTAAATTCATGGTTTAGAGCAGTGCTTCTCAAACTGTCTGTGGTACAGGACTGGAGTTTTTATTTGTTTTTAAATGTCTTGCTGATGGCCAAGCAGTACGTGTGCGATTGCAGGATTTAACTGCATTTCACAACACATGCCATTCATATGTTAGGCATCTCCAAACCCCTTTCATCAAGAGTAGTCACTGATTATACATATAGATGTGAAATAGCAGTTTCTCAACACTTGTCTTCCATTTCTCTACTTATCTTGGCAGGGACCAGTAACATCCAGTTCACCCAACAGTGCTGGGCTATGGACCACACACCTTGAGTAGTTCTGGTTTAGAGCTGGTTTTGAGATCATGGTTCAGAATTTAGTGTTTTGCATGATCTTCACCTAGGTTTTCTTGATATTAAATGGAGAATGTAATCATAGTTCACGAGTTTCAGTAAGAATAGATGAATATATCTCAAGTTCATAGTGGAATTTGGGCATGAAGTATGTGATCATTACATATTGACTTGTCTATCATTTAGGATGTGTGAAAGTGGAAAGAGTACAGATGAAGTGCAAAGAGTGATTTCTGGATGGTAAAATTGGCTTGTTCTTTTTTTTTTCCATACTTCATTTTATAAATTTTCTGCAATGATCATAAATTACTCTGTAATCAGGGGAAAAAGTCATTAAAATTTGTTGTGCTTATTTTCCCTGTACTGAATTTTTTTCTGCCATGGTTTAATATCCTATCTCAATAACTCAATATAAACTCACATATTTAGTACAGAAAATTGGTTTAGCAAACAATTTCCTATCTTTCTTTTGATGTTTTAAATGTATCTACCT
Source organism: Noctilio leporinus (assembly GCA_004026585.1). Classification (NCBI taxonomy): domain Eukaryota; kingdom Metazoa; phylum Chordata; class Mammalia; order Chiroptera; family Noctilionidae; genus Noctilio; species Noctilio leporinus. The sequence continues at coordinate 19,528 of PVIW01006209.1, read as the reverse complement.
AATAATATTCACATTGAAATTTCTGATGAAGAAAAATGGTCAACATCACTTTGCCCCACTGGTGTTGGAAGCCCTGGAGACACTCCCCTGTCCTAGTCTTCTCTCCTGGTGTCGCCTGATCCGCACCTAACCTGGACTCCTCTGATTGCCCCCGGTCACAGCCACTCCCCCTGCTGCCTCATCATCCTCCAACCCTACCCTGGGTTTGTGTAGGCAGTGCTCCTGAGGATGTAAGGCAGCAGGACACTTACAATGAGGGGTGGCAGAACAGCATTAACATGAGGATCCTAATCAAGACATCCTTTCTTTCCAGATCTTTACAAAGAGAGTTCTCAGGCAGGCCTTCTAGTCATCCCACTGTTCACAGCCCTCTTAAGAATAACCCTCACCATGAACACAGGTGTGTGACCACTGCAGACCTTAAATCCTTTTCTTTTTTTCTTTCTTTTCTTTCCTTTTTTTGGTAAGAGGAAATTTATTGAGATGGAAATTGTTTCCCCAGTTTTTTGTTTTTTTGTTTTTTTGTTTTTTTTTTTTTGAGAGATATGTAAAATTCACATTGTCTCAATCTTTTCCAAATTCTGAGGGTATTATTACTACTTAACCTATGTTAATGACCCAATAGCATTGCATGTTTTTGTGTTATAAATATCCTCTATGGTACATTAAAATCCCATATGTAACTGAAGCTTCAAGTAAATGTTTACCAACAGGAAGGTAATTCCAACAATTCAAAATGATTATAGAGATTTGTAGCTGTGTACCTGACTTTATGTCAACATATTATTGGTAGTAGTCATGGTTTGTTAACTTCCAAGTCCTTGGCCAGTCACAGAACCCCCAGTTATTGCCTGGATCCAATGGAATAAACACAATCAATTTTGTGGTTCCTGGACATTGACTGAGATGACATGAGTGCTGGGTCACTCTTGGTCTGAAAACAGTTCAGTGAATTTTCCTGAGTGGCCCTGGGAGTGAAGTTGGCTTTTAGCCACCTGACATCACTGGAGGTATATTGGGCACATGATGGCAACACCTGTGAACACTTCAGTTACTCGTATGCTGAGTCAGAGAAATGCCGCATGACTTTCCCAATGTAGCTGCATACGGGTCCCAGAGAGGTTAGGAAGGCCAGTTTGATTTTTACTTTCAAAGGGACAAAGCCAGGGACTTAGTTTGGAAAGGCCCCATAGATGGTTATTATAGGCCTTTAAATGCCCATAAGATCCTCAGCCAAACTCTAACATTTTCCAGATTGTTTGACAGGGACCCACTGGCTTAAGTCTGTGGTTTCAGCTGTCAGTGTGGATTATGGTTCTTGAGCTGTGGAGAAAGGTGATGAAGGAAGGGAGAACCAGTGATAGCTGGAGAACTTGGGAGACCTTCTTCACTGTGTTCTTCCTGTCCCCTTGTTCTCTGTTAATAGTTCTCACTTGGCCCATTTGGGATAAGTTTTGTAATATTTATTTTGTAATTTTTAAGGTGTAAGGGACTTTAGCTGGCCTTTTACAGGGACCTGCCATGTTCCCAGTGTTGTCATTTGACTTTTCCACCTAGATCGCTAACTTCCTGGCTCTCACATATTCTATAAGCTTTAATTTTCCCCGAGGGCAGCTCATTTCAAAAGATCATGTTTTCTTAGGGGTTCCAGGCTTAGCAAAGGGAGGTGCATGTCCTCTCCCCTTCCTCACCTTGTGTTTGGCAGACCAAGGAGGGACAGATGGCTTCGCACAGGGTGAGTGCCCAGGGCTCAGACCACAGCTAGCCTCTGGCAGAGGTGCACCAGCAAAGGACAAAAGCAAAAGCAAAGCTGTGCTCATCTTAAGCTCCATTAGGGGCATGCATTGAATGATGAAATCAATGGAAAAGATGAAGTTGACGGGAGAATAACTTACTTTTCTTCATTTCTAGAAAGGAATTGATCACAAATAGCGATAGGGAGGAAATCACTAAGCTGCACCCATTTTTAAAAAAGAGAAGTTTAAAAATCACACCCAACAATTTTGTTGTCATTTTTAGCATTCCCAGCTCTAATAAACAGTTAAAATAGATAATTACCATTTTGTTCATTATTTTTTCCTCACCTGGCAAAACACCAGCCGGGAGCCAGGACTGTGGGAGCTCATGGTTGTGAGAGCCAGACGCTTCGTGGGAAAGAGCGGTTATCATTCTGAGGTTGCTCCAGCCATTTGAGCAGATCAGCTCTTAAGTTTCAATAATATTGATGGCTCATCACAATTGTTAGCTAATAGCAAACCATTATACACTTTTGCTTTCAGAAGCCAGCAGGGGGAGGTTAACCACTCAAAAATCATCCTCGTTCACTGATAAAATACAACAAAAGAGATATTTTCAAAGAAGACAGGGGAAAAAGTACAGTTTTGATGTTTGTAAAATAGCCTCTGCAGAATCAATCCTTACTCTATTTTGATACAGCTTGTGAATTTATGGGCCGTTCCACAAAAGGAGAAATATTTTTTCTCTCTCTGTCAGTCATTTGATTTCTTTTGTGGTCAGTCCTAGTTTTCATTTTCACTTCTCTAGTAGGTTTCTTCATGCTTTTGTTGCCCTGCTGTAATAGCAGAAGAAAGCCACCAGGTGGCACTGTGCCAGAGAGGCGACTGATAATGAAGCCAGTGCCAGGTAAATACTAGGCCTAGGACAGTGGAAGAGAAATGGGGAGAATTGAGGGCACCACTACCCGGGGGACAGGAATCTTGCCTTTTGCTTATTGGCCTGTATAGACTCACAGAATCCAGTTTCAATCACCATGTAACTGGAATTGAGATGAAAATTAGATGCAATATCTCTGGAAATCAGTATGCAAGGCAAACAAATCAAGGGGAGATGGACATGGGTCACCAAAAACCAGTTGAAAAGTTCAAGGTACCTCTGAAGAGGGTCCTTTTCTTAATGCCCCTCCTAGTCTTGGTGAAGAAATTAAATTTGAGCAGTTCTCCAGATAATAATGGAAATTGACAACAGGTTGACTTCTTGCACTGTTTGTGAAAATCAGTAATAGACACCTTGCTCTGTCCCTGAATTTCCAGCTGTTTAAATTGAAAAGTTAAAAAGTGTGAAATGTCCTCAGTTAATCCTGGTATATAGTAGAGACCAAATCAGTCTTTCTCTTGACAGTTCTCCTCTCCCCCAAAGGCGTTACATAAAGTAGCAAATCCACTTCTGGGAAAAGAGGATGAGAGTGATATTAGTACAGCACCTGTGTCCCCACAGCTCACATTAGATGTTAAATATCTTCCTCTGTGCACCCAGGACAGTGCCCAACACTGACACTTAAGAAGCAGAAGCCAAAGCTTTGCGGAAGACTCTGACTCAGTTATGGGTGATGCTTGTAACGTGTCTCGTGGATATAGCTGCATCCAGCCCCTCATTAACTTAATGGATTCCTATAGTCAGTCCTCCAGGGATGTGGAGTTGAAGCTACTGAGATTCCCAGCAAGTGTGGGTGTATTTATAAATGCATCTCTCATTACTCCCAGGTTCTGAAAGGGAGAGCTCTGCTCCTGCAGCAGGCGGGGAGAGAAGGTGAATGCTCGACCCAGAAGCTGCCAGCATTTGTTCGTTCAGTTGTGCCTTTTAGACACCTAGTTTTGCTTCCAAGAAGAGAAAGCTTATTAATTTTTGTGCGCCTTGTTTTTTCATCTTGGATTTCATGCTGGCCCATTTCGTCTGACTATTTTTGTAGTAAAAACTTATTCCTTTCAGATCACCTGTGTGAGGCAGCTGGCTTTGCTTAGGGAGTGCTTTTTTTCCATATTCAGAGGCAATAACTATTTTTCACCAGCCGTCTCTCTAGTATGAATCGCATCTCATAAACTCAGAGCCCAAGTTTGATTTGAGCCCCAAAAATATATTCTTGGGCCAGCAAAGTATTTGAGTCTGAAGGCCTCAGACTGTCCCCCTGTCATTTATATCTAGTTGCTCCACACACTTGTGATCTCTGCTGGGCTCCAGGGGTATCTGAGAACTGAGACACACTTTTATTAGGAAAAATAACCCAGATGTGTGCGCACCCTTGAGAATGGGTCAGCATCTTCTTACATGACAGATTTAGGCTATCAGTGGTATATAGCAAAAGCTGTCCTTTGAATAAACATGTTGATGTTTTTAAAACTATAAAAGTAATACATATTGGAAATTATTTAAAAATCTACCACACAAGGGAGTCCTGGGTAGAGGGGAGCAAAGGAAAATAAATTGGGACAACTGTAAGAGAATAATCAATAAAATATACTAAAAAAATCTACCACTCAATGCAGCCACTATGTCATTTTGGTTAAGCATAATACTTTTTCCTAGGTAAAAAAAAAAATGAAAATATAAATATTAAGAAAGTGTGTATACATGTTTGTACCTTGGTTTTTCATGAAACATGACAACGGAATTTTCCAGGTTATTGTGATTGCATAACACTATTTTAAACTTATTGCAGTTAGTGAAATGTGGAGGCAGTTTGTTATGGAGAGAAGACTAAAGACTTTAGAGCCAACAGACTTATCTTCAAGAATCTGCTGCCACTCACTGCTGATGTGATTTACATGTTCTCTCTGTGCCTCCTTTTTCTCATTGCTAAAATGGAGTAATATCATTTACCCCTCACAGAGGTATGGGGTTAGTACATTAAGCATTGGCACTCCATACCTGGTTGCCATTTTCGTCATGATGAAGGAGCAGATGCATGACCCTGAGCGCTTTCTTCTCCAGCCCTGGGGCGCTAGAGCAATTGTCTTACTGTGGTGTCTTGCAGACCCCCTGTGTCTCCAGGATATTCAGCTGCAGGTTTCAAGAGCTAATGCCTAGGCCATTGCATTTCTAGGCAGCTTGGGCTCTTGTTAAACAAGTAAATGATGTGAGCAAAGATCCAGCTCTTGGAAATGAAGGACCAGTTGGCCTTCTAAAATGTTCCAGGAGTCTGTGCTTTTCGCACCCATGCCTCTGGACTCCAGTCTGTGACTGGAGAACCAAAGACACCAATTCAGTTCACCTAAAATCAGTCCAACAGAAAATGATTATGGAATGCTTTCTTCTGGCCAGCTTCCTCTAAATGGGGAATGAGACCAGGCCCCCAAACTCTATGTAGAGGGGAGAGACAGACAATAAAAAATTCAGCCAAAGTGACCAGTTGCTAGCTGAGATGTCTGGGGAGGCCTTTCTCTGAGCAGAGCCTGAAGTGAAGGAAGGAACCAGCCCTGTGAATATTTAGGACCATTTAGGATGGTCACCACTTCTGTTTGCCTGGGACTGAGGGGTGTCTTGGGAAATGGACTTTCAGTACTAAAACCAGGACTCAAAAATCAGTTTAAGACAAATTGGAATGGCTGGTCACCTCAGGAAAAGAGTCCCAGGCACAGGAAATAGCAGGTGCAAAGGCTGGTATGAGGCAAAGAGCTTGCTGCGTTCTAGGAATGTCCAGGAGGCTATGATAGGCATGTGGTAAAGCGGGGTGGGGGTAGCGGGGGAGCGCAGGGAGGGGCAAGGCCTTGATGGGTAGGGGGAGGGCAGTTGGATGTGCAGCCTTGAGGTATTCAGGTGCAGGGAGATGGGGAGGGAGGGAGCAGTGCCTGCAAGGGCAGGTTTTGCTGCATAACTGTCCTCCCCTGAGACTGCAGCTGGTGGGCACAAAGCCACAGCAACCATATCCTCTACAGAGGTGCTGCAGGCCTGGCTGTGTTGAAGCTCTTCCTTCCAGCCTGTGTGTTGATGCGCACGTAGGGGAGCGCAGTTGGTTGTTCTATGAACAACAACAAATCAATTCATTTTTCTGGAACTGCACCAGCCTTTGCCCAAGCTTTTCACAGTCCCTCTGACTACCCCAGGATTTCTCTGAGGACCACTCTTATGCCTGCATAATGCCATATCTGTCCAGGCCAGAGAAGGAAGGGAATGGCTGGCTCCACACGCCTCATTTTCCAGAGGAGGAAACTGGGCCCAGAGAGGAGCAAGAGACTTGTCCAACGAAATTCAGGGCAGCAGAGGTAGAGCTGGGAATGGACCCCAAAGGGAGGCAACTGGCTGAGAAATGGTTCTTGACACTGAACCAGAGACCCTGCACCTAACCTGCCTAACCCAGTGGTTTCACTTGGGCCCAGTTACCAGGAATGTGGTCTCAAGGCCAGGAGGAGAGAGGCTGATTTTATTCCTATCGGGGCCAGACCACAGCAGGAGCACTGAGGGATATTCTGGGGCACCCCAGGTTTAGGGTGGTGGGATACATAAAGTGCATAGATGGCATTCAGGAAAGAGTGGGGTCGGATGGTGAGGGGACGGAAAACAAGACTTGTGGGCAGTGGCCTGTGGCACCGATGGCATGGAGATCAGAAGAGCTCCAAGTCGGTGGCACAGAACATAAGCGGGTTCAAATATATGAGGGGCTGACATGAACAAATCATGTTCTTGGCTTGATTTTTATTATTTTCTCTGTTAATGATCAAGAACAGAATAAGTCTCATATTTTAGTCCAAATATGTAGCCCTGTAATGTCTTCACACAGGGTGAACTGACTGGGCCTATCTAGGGTTGGCTTGGGATGTAAAGGATGACCTTTACAAGGCACAGTCCCTACCCAAGCTGCACCCTGTAGGGGCTTTGTCATTGTCCAGCCCTCCCCTCAGGCATTTTCATTTTGGTGATCTTGGATTGGAGCCCTGTGGTTGTTTGGGTCAGTGAGCAGAGTGTTTCTTCCCATCCTGCTGATACTGGGCTTGGTTGGGCAGGGACTTGCTTTGGCCCATGGACCTGACCTCAGCTATAGCTTTTTTTTTTAATTTAATTTTATTGTTGTTGTATTACATCCATCCCCTTTTTACTCCCCTCTGTCCCCCTCCCCACCCACCCATTCCCCCCTCAGCTATAGCTTTAAATGTGCTTACTAAGGCTTGTCTTTTATACTCCAGTGATCCATCACAAGAAGAACACGCCTTAGAGCCAAGGAGAAGAGAACATACAAAGCTGACCTCAGTACCACCTACCATCTGGAGTGTGTGCCCAGCTGAGCCAGCCTCCATCAGCCAAGCTCTAGTCTACCTGCAAACCTGTGAGTGAGACCTAAATGCTTGTTGTCTTAAACCACTGAATGTTGAATTGTTTGCCATGCAGCATTGTTATAGCCGTGTCGAATCAAGGCCTCAGCCCTAAGAAATTCTAATTCTGTTTGGTTGGAGTTGAGGCCCAGGCATCAGTATTTATTAAAATGCTACCCAGGCAATTCTAACATGCAGCTAGGATTGATAGCTACCAAAATGGAATTGCTTTTCTGCCCTGGAGTCAGGGGATGATATCACTGCTTGAACTGGTATTTATTAAAATTTGAAACTACCCACCTCAGAATCTCTTGGCATCTCATATGTTGAAAATGCAGATTTCTGGGACACACCCCAGACCTACCGAATCAGACTCTCTGGAATGGACCCAGAAATTTGCCTTTTTAACACCACCCCCATCCTACCCCCAGCCTTGGACACTTTCCAAGCACTCTGAAGTTTGGGAAAGGCTTACTTAGGAATTCTCTCTTATTCCCCCAACCCTGCTGATGATCACTGAAACATTCTTACTACAGTTGACAACCATTTCTTCTTGCTTCTATGAACATCTGATTTGAGTCTTTTAAGTCTTTATAGTGGAGGTCTGGGGGAGGAGAAGCAGGCTCTGTTCTGATTTCGATGTAATGGAGGAGGTTGGACTGCATTATTTCTTCTGGCATGACCACTCTGATTTTAGAGTATTACATTAGTCATTGTAATTTGTGCAGCAATGGCCTGAAATGGCTCAGCCCTCAGCTGCCTCAGGTGGAATACTGCCTAAGTGCCTTAAGCAGGAAACCAAGACCCCTATATGTCCTGTGTTAGCTATTAATTAAGCAGAGCTGACCTAGTGGGGCTTCAGACCCCTTGGCCTTCAAGGCTGAGCTGCGTGCCCATGCAGAGCTCACTCTGGATTCTTGTGGCTCTTGACTGGTTGGCTTTTTATTTTCTTTTAAATGCTGGGCTCACTTTCTGCCCCACTTTGACTCTTGGCTTTGGAGTCTGGCACCCAGTGCTGTTGCTGATCCTTTGGACTTGAGGCTGAGAAGCTCAGCTTTTTCTTGCTGACTCTGACTTGGCTCAAACCTCCATCCCAGTGGTTCTCAGTGTCACCTGGGGAACCTCCAGCAACCTTGATTCAGGCTCCCTTCTCCCCAATAATTCAACCAGATCCTCGAGGGGGGGACAGAGAGGTCAGGACTTTGCAGTGCTCCCCAAGGTACTCCGATGGACGTCTGTGGCTCAGAGGACCATTCTCTGGCAGAAACCACACCTCCCTAGCATCCCTGCCTCAACCTCCATCCCCAAAGCTTTGGTCCAACTTCTGTCATCAGGGGGCTGCTTCTCACAGGAGGATTTTAATGCAGTCAGCATGTTGCCATGCAGAAGAAGAGTTCTTTCAATGTTGGTCCTAAACTAGCAGGTACCTTTCCTACCCTCAAAGAGGAGTTTGAAATATGCCACCAATCACCAGGTTGCAGGATGAAAACAGAGGCAGCAGGCCAAAGAAAAGGGTGTTCAAATGGGAGAGACACAGACAGAGAGTGCAGGGCCATGCAAAATAGGAAGCAAAGCCATTCCCTGTAATGAGTAACGGGCGATAGGAGCTTTGTGGAGCAATGCAGTTGATAAATACCCTGTACTTAAAGCGAACTTTGAACAAATGCATAAGCAGAGATTGAGTGTTTCCTACAAATAGCAGTGAGCAATGGCTTCATATGTAGAAGCCAGCATAGACTGAGTGGAGCAAAAATAGAGTTTCAGGCTCAGTGAAAGTAGCTGAACATAGTCAAAGAAATTTCCCAACACCCAGCTGAATCAAATGGCAGGCAAGCTCCTAGTGATACTAAACATGGGGTGCACTAGTTTTGTAGTGAGAAGAAACTGGAAGTTCATATTAGAATCCCGTTGTGTGTTATTAACAGTCTGCTCTATGCACCACAGCTTACACTGACTATGGAATAAGTGGTGTATCATTTTTTCATCCTGCAGGATGGGTTCATTGTTTCCAATGGATTCTTTAGCTGTCTTCCTGAAAGCCAGGACTCAGGAATTCCACCAGGTTTCTTCACAGAAACCTACATGGACTGAGGGGTTTGGATGTCCAGCTTGGGGCATACCAGGTAGAGAGCACCCCTCAGCGAACAGGCTTTCAGCATGCTTACTTCTCTCTAACTCTCCAGTTCTCTCTCTTCTGTCTAATTTCTACCAATGTTGCACATCATGTTAGCACTGCAGCCCCAGGATGGAGAAGAAACGCTGGCCTTGAGAAAAGGAGAATGAAAAAGCCTTGGGAATGACATGACTAGGACATTTTTCAGCAAGACGGGGAGCCAGAAAGATCTAGAAAGGGTGTTAGTATCAGACTATTGAGGTTGAGGGAGTCAGGTATGGCGTTTCAAAGCCGCCGTATACTGGACCTGCTTTTTGGTAAGAGGAAAAACCAGATCCTGCCTTTCATCATGCAAGGCCGAGCTGCCTCTATAAGGCACCTGCAGTCACTGGCCCATCAGTTCTGTCAGTGACGAGCCAGTGAGAACAGGATCTGATTCCCCTGTTTGCGAACCAGACATTTATCTGAGTTCTGGACAGCTCTAAACAGAGTTTGCTTTTCTCTGTGATTTAAATAGACATAATTTAGAAAGAAGCATCAGGGCTGAAAGTCAAGGGCTTTGAACAGACTTATTCTTTTAGCTTTCTCTCTTTCCTGGCCCTCTAGGGAGGCATCTCTCATCTCCTCCATGCTCTTCTTGGAAGGGCTTCTGGAAATTGGGCAGAGGAGAGGGTTAAGTAACATTGACACTGAAAAACAGATTAAGAGGGAAAGATTACTTGGGAACTGAGCTGAAACTGAGCCCTGCTCTGGCAAACTGCTCCTAATAACAGCGTGCATTTGGGTGGAAGGTCTCCTTGGATTTTCATAGCAAAGGGCATATTAAAAGCAAACAAAAGAATAAAAAGCCCAAACTTTAAATAGCTAGAGAGAAGCCTGGTGGTAGGAATGGCCCTTGCCAGGTCCTGTCTCTTGGGGCCTTTGAGGCCAAATCCCATTTCACACCAGATTTAGTGGAGAATCCTTCTGAAAGTCAAAACCTACCTTTGAACATCTTCCTTTAAAATGGCATTAATGAGCCTGGCTGCTGCTTCAAGACCAGAGGGACCCGTTGTTGCCCCTGCAGGGTTGCTACCAACCTAGAAACCTACTACCTGCATTTTCTCACACAGAGATCCAGTTTTATGATTGATTCTCTTTATTTTTGTCTTTATTCTTTTATCTAAGAAGAAAAGATTATTTAGACATTTAATTGGCATGTAACGAGATAACTACAACAAGTTAATTAGTTCTCAATTAAGTTGCATTTACCACTTTCCTGAATGTATTCTCAGCAATTAGAGACATCTGATGAACTTGGAGTAGCTGTTTGCTTCCCACAGCAAGCAGAAGGATGAGGACACTCCCCCTCACGTCTGAGGCTGCAGGGCACGGGTGCCATTGAAAGTAAGCCTCAGTGTGTGTTTATATCTGTCTTAGGATCCACCGACTGTGGAAGCTGGTCAATCAGTGAAACAATAAGCTGGACCAGTTCTGTGAAAGTGAAAATCAAGAAGCATAGAATTAGTGTCAGGGAAAGAGCACTGGCTTTGCAACCCAGGGGACGTAGGTTCAAGTCTTAACTTGTGCTTTCTAGTAATGTGACTTTGGGCAAGTGTCCTTCAAATCTTTGAGCCTCAGCTTCGCCATTCCTCTCCTACCTATAACAGATAGGAGCTTACCGAGATGGGTGGGTGGGTTAATAAGAGAGCAAGGCAAAACCTCCCAGGTCCTGTATATAGCAGATCGTGTTTTTAGTTTGTAGATATTTCTCTACAGGCTCCACGATGTTAAAGGATTTGGGCAGAGAGGTCACCTGGCTAAGCATTTGGGCGGTTAATTGTCATTGGAAGTCTTAGCAGGAGTCCCTAGTCGAATGTGAATGTCTTGTTAGTGGAGGATGCTCCCTGAAAGCATTATCAAAATATGACAGGATGGCTGGGGAGTGTTGGTGAATAAGGTTAACTATTCAGTGCATCCTGGCATTTGCCTTAAGATAACGTGGTCCAGTGAGGTTGAGATCAGAAAAATGATTGAGTTTATCAGCCAAGCACTGGGGAACAATGAGAATGAAACCAGTCCTCTCTGGGGAGGAAATGGCAAGACGGAGAGATGGAGAAAGGGTAGGCTCCCAGGGAGTCCGTCACCCTGCAGCAAGGAGAGCAGCTCCAGTCTCTGGCATTTCCTCTCTGCTGCCTTCAAGCCCCAGGTTCACCTGCCGTTCAGTGCCAGCTATGATTAAAAAGCCATGTTGAGGGATCATCAGAGGAGGGAAAAAACTTACAAACTAATTTGCATTTTAATGAATTTTTAATTGAACCAAAATCTGTTGTTTCCGTTTAAAGATGCAGTGCTGATTTTGTGGTCTCTGCTGCTGAGGGCCAATTGGGAACTTAATGTGATAAAAACAATGATAATGCTAAGCTTAATTAGGTTTGAAAACTCTTTTGGAAATGCTGCACAGAATCTGGGAATGGCAAGCATTTGCTAGTAGTGGGCTAGGAAGGCAGATTTGATGGGCAGGTGCCTTCTTCCTAAAACCACCGGTCAGCTTGTGAAGGGTACGGGGTCAGGACACACTGTCGCCTGTCCTCCTCTGCCTTTGTATCTTTGGGTTTCTAGGCATAGGTGCCAAATGAGCTTAGTCAGTGGGAGGTGGACAGTGGCTTTGAACAAGAGTCTTTGATTCTTGATTCCACGGAAATTTCAGAGGAAATTCCGTACTTTGTGCTCAGAAATTGTCTCATTCCTTTTTGGATTAAAGCAGAGACTAGATACATGGACATGTTCATCAATATTGGTTTAAAAGATACTCTTGTGTTACCAAGGCTGCTTGACTAGTTGGTTCAGGATTCCTTGAGCCCATCACATGTGCCACATTATGTGTATAATTGCATGATGGAGGTACTCTGGGTGCTGAGGAAAGGGTGTACGAGGTGACTCTCTGACACCAGATATTTCACATGTTATCTCTGTAAGCCCTTGTAGCGGTTCTATCCGAATCCTCATTCCAGTTTGTAGAGCAGGACATACACTAAGCCAGTGTCAGCCCTTTGGGGAGGTGGGGTTCAAACCCATCCAGCTGCAAAGTCTGAGCCCATCTCCCCATGGCACAGGTCTTCCTCAAGCCTCTCCAGCTGGGGACAAAGGCATGGACCTAAAAAGCCACACTGGCAGTGTGCATTAAATGCCCTCTTAGGGACAGAAACTAGGTAGGTTTGATTTATGGAGATGGGGAAGAGAGGGCATATTGCACGTGGAAAATTTAAGTAGATTTGGACACTATGGGACAATATTTGTGAAAAGGCAGTCAGATTAGCTGGAGTGAGTCACAGTGAGTAGGTTCACAAAGGGACTTTCAAAGATGATCATAGCAATAGAAATTCCATTTATTGAGTCCCTTTCTGAGGGCTACATATTCTATGGGCTTTATAGTCATTATTTCATGCAGCCCTTTATAATTACCCTTCACAGTAGGGGCAGTCTATGCCATTTATAGAGAAGCCTGGGACGGTTATCTGGGATTAAATGCTGGCATTGGGATTTGAGCTAGGATTTGTCTGATTCTTGAAGATGAACCTTCACCACCATTGGAGAAGATTAATAGGTAAAGATTCTGGAAGTTTTGAGTGTCAAGAGTCTGGATATTAACTTTTAGATGGGATTTTTCCAAAATGTGTTCTACAAGATACAATCTTTAGATTTTAGCAGATGTTTCAGTGGGTCAAGGAAGTCCATTTCTGTAGCCCAGTTCATTCATTGAGAAGAACTCCAAACACTAGAAGAGTGTTTGCAGCATTTCCCGAACTTATGTGGCCACGTTCCCATGCTCAGAGAATCATCTCTAAACAGACTCCAGCAGACACTGGAGACCCTCAGATAGTTTCTGAGCAGCATGCAGCAAACATAGTCTGACTGGTTTATGAAGGCATCTTAGGCAGTAGCTTTAATGGACACAGTGATGTCAAGCCTAGAGAGAAGGAGACCAGTTAGAAAGTATTTAATTCTACTGAGAAAAAGAAAGAGAGAGAGAAACCTTATTCATCCATCTCCTAATGAAAGGACTGGGCTCCAGTGACCCAGATGATTAGAGTGTCCTCAAAATCCTCATCCAATTAAAAAGCCATCCCATCTGAGAGAGCAATTTGAAAACCATGAAGAGCTATATAGACAAAGATTAGCAAAGGCTAGTCTTCAAAGACACTGTGAGTGGGCAGACCCTAAACATGTCTGTACCCAGCCACCCCCTCCCTGTATGTTGACGCCAGCTGTAAACTGTAAACATGCATGGTCCGGGATATAGGCTCCCGCTGCTCCTGCGAAGTGCAGCCACCAAGCTGGCCAAGGACGTTCACATGCCTCATTGCTTATAGCTCCCTTCCAGGCCAAGGCTCCTCCAGAGATTGGCAAAGTGTATTCTGGGCACCACCCATTCCCTACTCACAGTGCAATCACTTGAGAGAGCTTTTCTTGTCACCAGTCTTATCAACAGATGCCTCCTTTTCTTGTTTCCTTCAGCAGTTTGTATGTGTGTGTGTGTGTGTGTTTTGTTCTTTGCATCAACTATTGGGCTCCAAACTCTCCCTCCAGGGACACTTTTAGTAACGTAACTTAGATGATAGTTCAGCTAATGTGCAGTGAACACCTGCTATGTGTTAGGCATTATGCGCTGTGCTTTCACACACTACTCTTTTTTTCTCATCATTACAGACCTTGCTGGCCTCTTTGGATTGTGGGTGGGCTCTATTAAAAACATCACATTTGAAATATGTGCATTTTTGAACCATTACTTCTGTGATTCCGTGTGAAAGTTCTGATCAAACAAACGACGGCGCCATATAAGAGTGCATGGTGGAGGGGACGTACCAACTGCCTTAGAACCAGACGGAGTAAGTGGGATTCTCGACTCTGCATCTCGATAGCTGTGTGGCAGACAAGTTTCCAGTCCTGTCTAAACTCCAGTTTCCAAACATAAAAAATGGGAACCCAATTACTCTTCTAATGTGGGTTTGAGGATTTAAAGAGGATAATGTGATGGGAAAGGTTAGTGCCTAGCACCTGTCCAAAGGGAGGACCTGGAAGTGAGTACAGTTGGCTTTTGTTGGTGGTGCAAATCTGTTTCCTGTTTCACTTGGCTTTTGCCTCTCAGCTAGTGCCCATTCGGGTCCAACAATTGCCTTTGCTGACTTGTCCAGGTGCTCCCATTCCAGCCCTGTTTAATGCATATTTCCATGTCTGAGACTTGAATGAAAATTGCTCTGTTGTTACCTTCTGAAAGAATACTTGTCAGTTCTATTAATTCAGGGAATTGTTGGGCTCCAGACTCTCCCTCAGGGGACACATTTAGTAACATAACTTAGAGAATAGTTCAGCCAATGTTTACTGAACACCCGCAATGTGTTGGGCATTAGGCCTGTGCTTTCGCACAAGTCAGCTCACTAATGTTACAGGAAGTAACTATTATTTTATGGGACCATCAGTAACTCCAGGTAGCATTTGTACACATTGTGCAATCCTAATACTATGAAACTTCTTTTTTCCTCGTCTAGGGGCCACATTATGTATATTTATCAGTGAGTACAGCTTGGGTGCAAACTGATCAGAATGAGGTACTAGAAGGTGGCACTGGGAGCTTGAGGACAGGAGCTAGAATAGAAATATTTTAACAATTCAGTTTTTAATATTTTAAGAATTAATGACCGATTGGGGGCAACCTGGACAAATATCAACCCAGTCCCTTTCCCCAGTGGTTCAGATGCCTGAGAGATGGCAAAATACTTCTTCAGCTCAGATTTTAGGATTTACCTTCTGCCTCTTGTTACCCTGGATAGGTTATCAAGAACCTAATGCCTAGAACCTTATCACTAACCAGCCTGTCCTTCCCTAGTCCTACAAAATGGGGGTAGGAAAAGTGTGTGTATGTGGTGTGTGTGTGTGTGTGTGTGTGTGTGTGTGAGAGAGAGAGAGAGAGAGAGAGAGAGAGAGAGAGAGAGAGAGAATTTAATGGTTTTCTTCTTTGCTTGTTAGCCTGCAAGGCTTCTCTACCCCTTGGTCCCCAACCCTCCCCACCCCAATAAGACTATCAGCATACAAGACCCTCTCAGTCTCATTACTCAAATTCTCTGGCCTCACTTCCCTGTGTGTTCGTCCACCCACACCACAGCTCAGGACTCAGTGCTCGCCATGTCCTATTCCTGTCCCTGGAATACCATTCCCATCTTCCCTGCCCAACCAGTCGCTGCCCACCCTTCAGGAACCATGAGGCAGTGCTAGGCAGGCCCTGATTTTCATGCTTCACAACATTGTGTGATTGCTGTTAGAGCATGGGCCATGTCACATGACCATGGTCTGGCTCCCCAACTAAAACACGAGGTTGCTCACTAGTTCCCATTCATCTCTGGATTGCCTGTGCCCAGCCCATAATTGGTGCTCAGCATTTGTTACAATAATGCAAGGATTGAGCACAGGAAAGCTCCCATCCAGCAGGCCTCACTCAGCCTCAGAAGAAGGGATAAGTGGCCCTTGGAGATTGAGCCACAGTCACTTTCCTTTCTCCCTCCCCACTCATCCTCTGGCTGCTGCCTCTTCTGTGATTTAATTAGGATTTGGCGTTTCAGCCTCTTGGCTGGCGCCTTTAGAAACCAAGTCCTCAGCAAGGAAAGCTCCCATCACCTCAGACCCTCAGGGCTCTTGGCCTCTTCAGCACCTAGGCAAGCTGCTCAGGGCCCTGATGTGGGCTGGATGGGCGGGCAAAGTGGTTTAGAGAAGCCCCCGTACCTGGCAGGCATTATCTCAGTGGAGTTGAAGCCTAGGAAATTAATGAAAAGGGAGGGAAGTCACTGGGACTTCAGACTTGCAATTAGGGGCTCTGTGACCCCCAAATCTGGCTGTGTTAAGGGAGCTAATGTTCTGATCAAGGGAGCTCAGCTGGTCTCTGTCTGCTCTGCTCCACGTTGCAGCAGGAGCTGGGCACCTTTTCCTCATGCCAGACAATGAGATGCTGGCAGAGAGGCAGCAGGCACGTCGCTGCGAACACCAAGCAGGCACAGCGGTGCCAAGATTAGGAGGAGCAGATGACTCCCTGGCAACCAGGAGGCTTCACCCATCCGCTAGCCTCACTGACTCTGAAGGAAATCTGGAAGGAAACCTATGCTGGTTGAGCACCAACCATGTGCTGAGTACTTCAGTTCATTTAATCTGCCTGATGGCTCTGGGGCCTCTGCCCATCATACAGGAAAAACCCAGGGCTCCTGAGGGAAGGTCCCTCCTGACAGCAGGGGCATCTCTTACAATCCTCCAGGCTGTGTCCTGTGCAAGGGCTCTTGGACACTCAGACAGACAAACGGGGCCTGAAATCTAGCCACTCTGGTTGTCAAGCTGCACCCACAGAGTTCCTTTTCTGATCAACAAAAGCCTCTTGGAGTCTGGCCATTGTCCTGCTTCATGCCTAGAACAAGGGTTATACTTGGGTTGGTTGCAACCCTCGGTTAGGCCTCCCTGGAAATTTCAGTCTTATCCTCAAACCCTAAGGAGATCTATCTATATCTATCTATCTGTCTGTTTATCTAGAAATCAACTATATAGATCATTAATGCTAATACACCTTCAGTACCAGAGATCTCCTTGGCATAAGGCAGCTACTTTGATTGGTTTGCTCACAACTGATAAAGTTGGGGCTTGGAGGTCGGCACCTTCATGGGATTGATCTCAGAACGCAGTTTAGTCTAAGTGAGTATGTCCCAACTGCTATCTTCATTTCTACTTGCTTACTGTTTTGACCTCTGCCTCCACTTGCAGTCTCTTTAGCCCATCCTATAGACCAGTGATTTGCAACCAGTGTGCTGCAAGAATTTTTAAAACATGCAATACCTGACTGTTTGGTCAGGGGCACGGGCCTCCTTTTCCCTTAGATTGTCAAATTTAAAAAATGACAATAGCCAACACAATAATAGCCATCCAGTATGAATGAATCAAAATTATACCTATTTTTTTGTCAAATTGGCAAAAATATGTTTTTTGCTATGTCACATAATTTTAAAATTAATTTTTAAATTAATTAAAATTTTACCTAGTGTGTGTTAGGTAAAAGGGGTTGAAAATCCCTGCTGTAGGCCTCTGGCAAATAAGCCTCTATACATCAGTTTTAGTTTATTGTTTTTTCTTCCCAAATCCAAAGCTTTAAAGGATCAAGTCCTAACTTCATACAAAAGTGGTTCTCAAAGTGTGGTCCCCAGACCAGCAGCAATATCATCAGAGAACTTGTTAGAAATTCAAAATTGTAGGGTTCTCCAGACCTACTGAATCAGAAATGCTGGGGATGGAGTCTAGCAATCTGTATTGGAACACATTCTCTGGGCATTTCCAATTCTTGCTCAAGTTTGGGAACCTCTAGACTCTCCTAAATCTCTTTGTTATCTCTTACCAAATCCTTTCTCTCCCTGTTCTTGGTCAGGCATTATTCATTTATCCTGTAATGCCTACTGGTGACAGCAGCATCTGGTGATATTTTCAACTTTCACCCTCCTTTATCACCAGTAGATCTGCATTAAGGAGATACCCGTGTGCCTAACTGACCGCATTTCCTTTGCAACTAGGTATTAATCACAGAATTAAATTCTAGCTGATGATCTTAAGTAGAAGTTAAGAGGGAGGGAGAGACCTCTCTTAAGTATAGAAAGCTTGGGTGAGCCCCTTGTTATCTTATCACTTTTTTTCTTCCACCTGACTACTGCCTGGAATATGGATTCAATGGCTGAAGCTCTAGCAACCTTCTAGGACCTTTGCGGTAACCTTGACAGGGAGGCTGTGGACTGCCAAGCAAAAAAGTAGAAAAATCATCCCATGGATCTACCATGGCAGCCCTGGAATCGGATGTTAAAAGAAAATCCCTGTGAGTAGAAGCCATGAGAATTAGGTTTCTGTTATAACAACAGAAAGCAATTTCTAACTTAAAATACCTTCCAAATTTCTCTTTATTTATACATATCCAACCTGTTCTTTAAGGCCTGGTTTGCTTCACATCGTATTCATTTAACTATGTGTACTTAGCATATATCTAAATCTGTTTGTTTTTGGCCATTTCAGGTAAACTCTAGTTGCCCCAAAGAGAGCCCCTGAGACCCCATCTCAAGATCAGGGCTACAGATGGGCCTGGCTTGGCTCCCTCCCTCCAAGCAAAGCTGGACACATATTTTGAGGTGTGAGCTCAGTGACAGAAACTAGAAAGTACAATATCTCCCATATATTCCATATTCCTCAAATGCCAAATGTGGGATTGCATTGCAGCCTCTTTTCTAGGTTTTTAGATGCCAAGATTAGAATTTTATCACATATAATTTGACCAGGCATCACAAAGCATTTTGCTTTTGTCTAATTTACCATTATCAATGGCTGTTCATGGGAATAAGTACACTTTGCTGTTCAAAATAGCTGGCCCTGTCGTCACTCCTGCCTCCACAATCAACAAGGGTCAGCCCTCTGCTCCCTGCACACTGAATCCTGGCAGCATCTTGTCTGAAAGGAAATTTTCCTGTCCTTGTGATGAGAATAAAATGTATGTTGCTTCCTGCCTCTAAGAGATAGCACCACATTTTCTGAGACATGAGTTTTGACCTGAAAAAATGGTCCCTTCAATGATGGCCTGTATCTGGACAGCTGGGTCCAGGGCTCCATTGAATCAATTGTACAGAACATACTGAATATGAGGCTGCTCTGCAGATGGACTCAGTCTGGTTATTTTAATCTTTTTAATGATTTGCATTAGCACATGCCTAACCCAGGAGGGTATGATGCAATCCACATATCCCAAAGACTCCAAATAGGTTCCATGGGCTGATAGAAGCCACAGTGCAGGGACCCACATTTCACTTGACTTGTTCCGGACTTGGATCCTCTCCCTCCTCATTCTACCCATTAGTTTCTCCTGAATCAGAAGATTGTATAAATTCTCTGGAGCATTGGTTGGAGGACAATTAACTACAAAAGCTATATTCCAAATAATTTCTCTGTGTGACTGGCACAGAGTGTCTAGATAAAGGATAGCAAGTCTTTTTTTTTTTTTAATTTTATTGTCGTTGTGTTACATCCATCCCTTTTTTGCTCCCCTCTGTCCCCCCACCCACCCACCCATTCCCCCCAAAGTCAATCCCACCTGTTGTCCATGTCCATGGTTCCTTTATACTAGGTTCTTGTCTAAGATGCTCCCCATCTTTGCCTCTACCTCTCCCTCCCCCCTACCCCATTCCCCTGACCACTGAAGGCCTATTCCTTGTATTCATATACTTGGTTCTGTTTTGGTTGTTGTTAGTTTTGTTCATTATTGTCCCGTAAGAGGTGAGATCATATGATATTTGTCCTTCACTGACTGGCTTATTTCACTAAGCATAATACTCTCCAG